>WOUH02000007.1:5724209-5735959 GCA_009936405.2 Stevia rebaudiana
AAATTTAGTTACAAATGTATTTATAAAAACTCTTGGTTTTATATAAATTTAGTTTAAATATTCATTTTATAAAAAGGGTATTTCTATAAAATATAAAATGTTATTTAATTCCTTTATAAATTTAAACGAATTTGAATTTAATTACGAGTTAGGTATTACCTAAATTAGACGGATGTCACAGTTCTCCTCTCATCCACTACCGTTAAGCCCTAAAACGCGTTGGTGATATTAGATGCAAAACATTCCTTATGAACCAAGATCTCTCATGTGCCACAGCCGATGTGGGATTTGCCTAGAGTGTCACACGTATTCATTCAAATTCATTCAAATAACAAGAATAATATCCTAAGTACAATTGTTTTCAAATGAATAATAACATAAACAACATCCATTTCATTTAGTATAGGTCCATCCATGCACCAAAAGCTCTTCACTTAACATGTTAAACATACAAAAGTATTTGTGAGCATTTCATTACATAATATATAGTTTAAAAATCATGTGTTTCAAGGTTTAATTGAATATATATAATCAAAAGATTAAGTATAAGCACGATTATAACTAGTGTCAAACCATTTAGCTGAATGGTTTGACGTATGATAGCTACCTATTTTTTATATGATCAGTGTTTTACCGACGAAGGGATTAGTCAGTCTCTCAAGTGATAGTAAGCATAAATAAATGAACAAATGACTTTCTTGACACACAAATTAACTTACAATTTTAGCACATATAGACAAAAAAACACATAGAATTCACATGTATGATTGAATAAAAATGATTAAAAGAATTTAAATATATGACGAGTGTAGCAATCCGAAATCAAAGGTAAACGGGAAAGAAAGGATTAGAGATACTCACAGTTCTGCAAAGCGATTCGATATTATAACAACATGTGTAGTTGTGTAATCCAAGATCACAGCTACCCTAGATTTATAAATGCATGTATAAGTATTTGGGATCAAATAAGAAGGCTCCTTATTGTAATAAAAGTAAGAAGTCTCATAACCGACTTAAATGAACTTCAATTGAACTCATTACAACGGTTTAAGAACCGTCTTCTCGAACTCGCGTTCTTCACGGGATGGTAGTGGCTTAACCACCCACCTAGGTTTGATATGCGATTATGTGGCACATCGGGTTCCCAACAACCCGTTAATACGTATACGGCACAAAAACAACACAACGTAGGTCCTAGAAAATTTCCTTAACAAAATACGTACTTAAAGCCACTTGAATCAGTCAAATATTAACATAATCCATCATGTAGTTTAATAAGTATTAACACAACGATTTATAATAAAAAAATACATAAGTTACTTACAAACTTGTAAGTAAATCATAATGTTGCAACGAAAATGAAGAAATAGAGAGTGAAATAGGAAGAAAAATTCTTTAAACTAGAAAAATAAAAGGTGTAGATTACATAAAAATCCTTGTACTTATAACTTTTGTTTTTTAGTAATAAAGGAAAAATATTCATTTAAGAAAATTTGACTTTATTGGTGAAGGTGAGTGAATATATACATATACGTGGAAGGTTTATTGAGAAAAAATATAAAAAAAAAAAGAAATTATGGATTGATCATTCATCTTTAGTAAAGAAAAATCACCTACAAAAAAAAATAATCTAGTACAAAAAAATTAATCTAGTATAAAAAAATTGAGCACAAAAACAAATTATCCAGTATAAAAAAAATAATCCAGTATAAAAAATAATAATCCAGTTCTGTATTTTTTTATGGTTCCATAATAAACCATTCTCATACATTTATAAGAAAGATGTGTGTAATTTACTCAAAATTAAAAGAGTCCTTTTTTAAGATTTTCAATAAACATAAAAATTGTTTTACATTGATGTTAATACCAATATATAATAGTATAATACCAATACTGATAAAATAATATTAAAAAGAAAAAATAAATAAAAAATACAAAGGATAGACCAAAAAATCTTTAATTTGATGAAGAATGGTGTGTATTATCAGTATATCATGTTAAAAGAGTTCTCTAGTCTTTTTCTTGACATAAATTTCTTTAAACATAAAATTATTTTATAAAAATATAAAAACACTATTGATAAAATGTTAAAATGATAATTAATCTTAAGACAAGATGTGGACCCGACCGCGCGCTAAACATCCGATGACAGCAAGATACGAACCGTTGGCAAACCTTAAATGAAAACTCACCACTGTTCAATAAACCCTCGTGTGCCGATTCACGCAATCGACTTACTGCACTGAAACCAACCAATCAAAACACACTTCCGATTGCATTAACCCTCTTCATGCGGTACGTGTCTTTTCTTTCCAACCAACACAACTCTTCCCCTTTATATAAACTACTTTAAAAACCACCACACATCCGCCATTGTTAATAACCGCCATTTTTACACACAGTTTGATCAATCTCAAAGAACGATGCCTCAAGTGACTCCTTGCAATATTCTTGATCGTAAAAATGGTATCTTGGAGGACACTGATGACTTTCTTCTTTGTGATGAAGTGTGGGACATGAGTCCGGTGCAATCTTCTCGTTCACCGCATGTTAATTCGCAGCGAAATGATAATAATATCGATAATTTGATTCGTCAGATTACAAAACAAGAGTTCGAACACTTGTTTGAAACTTATGTACAAAACGAAACCAAGTATATGACCGGATCAGGATATATAAACCTTCTTCAAACGAACCAGTTTGTTTCAAATTGTAGATTGAAAGCCATCAATTGGTTCATTCATGTATGTTATGATCAAGCAATCAAAGTTTCTAACTTCGATAATTGATATTGATGTTGTGTTATCTAATTGTTTTTTTTTTTTTATTATTATTTTTTAATGTATGCAGTGTCAACGACGGTTTAATTTTTGCAATGGAAGTGTGTATAAGGCATTGAATTATGTTGATCGGTTTATCGACATGAATAAATGTCATGTAAGTCTTGTTTTTCTCTATGGTTATTATGGAAAGTTTTGGTATTTATATATTAGGGTTTGTTACGAATTAATATCATTAAAACTAACATTTGTTGATGTTGAAGGGATGGAGTTATTGGATGATGGAATTGCTTTCGTTAGCTTCATTATCTGTTGCAATCAAATTTGCTGAAACTTGTCCTCCCTCATTGCGTGAAATTCAGGTTAAAACTTTATATATATTACAAGTTTTTAAAAATTTTCTTGCAATAGTCACACATACACACGTACATATAATTTAAAACTTTTTCTAAAGATAACCGTTTGATTGATGCAGGAGGGTTTAGAATATTGTTTTGAAGCAAAACTTATCCAAAAGATGGAAATGAAGATATTGAAATCTTTAGGATGGGAACTTAATTCAGTCACTTCCTACACGTATGTTGATTTGATCGAATGCGAATTGAATAACCGATTAAATCCGTTAGTAAGATCAAGGCTTGATGAAGTTCTTTTGGCATCTTATCTTGGTACTTACTTTACTTTCATCTTCCATAACATCTTATCAATTCAATGCATTTATTAAAGATCTATACACTTAGGTGTGCATGAATTTAAAACTATATATATTATAGATCATGGTGATACGTTGTCATAACTTTTTGAGAGTTTAATCCAACTAATCAAGATTTTGGGTTTAACTAATTCGAAGATAATTAATTGTTAAACTAATTGTAACTTTAACTAATTCATGATAAATCATTTTTAAAAACGACATCTCATGAATGATTTTTTAATAAAATTTGTTGAATCTTTGTAGATGTGAAATTGCTCGAATATCGACCATGCGTTATTGCCATTAGTGGACTCAGATGCATTCTTGAAGATGAAGATCTTTCCGACATCACTAACTTCATTCCTAAAGATCAACAAGTAAGTTAAAGATTAAATTTTTGAACTTTTGTCATCTTTACAAAAATAATATTATAGCTCTTTTATTTATATCGGGTTTCAATTGCAACAGCAAAACGTACAATGTTGCTACAACACGATGCAAGAAATCATTGTTGGATATCAAAAATCTGAATCGAATCGGAACCCTTCAAGCCCTGATACTGTTTTAATTAAGGATTCTCAAGTTGCAATACATGAAGAACAAATTGATTTATCTTTCATTGATGGACCTGCAATGAAGGATAACATGATCAAAAGAAAGAGATTGGTGGATGATGATGATTGTGCTATCAAGTACAAGAAATATGTCAATTAACAATAACAATGTATTTAATGAATAAGTTGATAAGGATTGTGTACCAGATGACACACAAATAATACATTGACGACAGATGGGTGCTAGAATTTGGTAGAGCCTGTTGGGTCATGCAAACAGTCAATGTAATAGCATGGATATACTCATGATATACATAAATGATAATTAATTATTATTTATATAATTATATAATTATATATGTTGTTTTTAAAAACTATTGGACCAAGTCCCTATGATGATTCTGCAAGACCGAACTCACCTAAAGTAGGGTAACGTACCTTCGGGTCATTTACATTTTGACTGAAATCATCCAATTTGTTGCTGCTGACTTTCTGGTTGCATGCAGACATGAATTTTCAAGTTTAAATTATTTTCTTTTTAAACTTTTATCATCATTGTACGATTTTTATTTTTCATACCAGGTAAACTTTATTTTTTAAAGTAATCCAACTATCTTCAAATGGAATAGATTATAACATAAGTTAACATATAAAGGAAATCATTTACTTTAGAGACTTGGAGTAATTAATTAAAGAACTAATTAACCAGCTAGCTCTCTCGTAATTTTTTGTATCCAGTAAACAAAACAATTATATATGACATCCTAGGTGCATACATTTATTTTGATTGTAACTAAGTTTTACTAATCGACTCTGACATGCTATCTTTCAACTTGGGGAATGGAAATTATTTGACATGTTGGAGTTGAAAGAGTTAAAGTGGCTCGGGTACAAACACTCGAGTCGAATTTTGAATCTCAAAGAATGGGTGTACGAGTCAGTTGATGTTTATGCCGGAAAGATTAGTAAGATTGCATCGCAAGCAAGCAATGTTGGGCATACAATGACATTGCCAAAAGATTAGTTAAAAAACTACCCAGTTCGGTACCAGCAAAGTTCATACAGGTTATTGTTCCAATCGAGCAGTTTGTTGATCTAAATACGATGCCTTTCCAAGAAGCTAAAGGCTTTTGAGGAACGCACGAAGATGCAAATTAAGGAAGAAGAAAATATGCATGATAAGCTTCTATTTCCCAAAGAAAATGGAAGGAAGAAGTCAAGGAGCAGAAGTGTGAACGTTGCGGTCATGTGAAGTCAAATCAAGAAGAAAAAGGTTGTGGTTGAGGCAAAAATGGGAAGTCTTGGAGAAACAAAGATGGGAAACGCTTCCAACAAAGTAAAGATCACATAAAGTGTTTCAAGTGTAATAATTTTGGACACTTCAAGCATGCATGTCCAAAATGGGAAAAGAAGGAGGAAGCAAACTTGATTCGATATGAGGATGATGAGCCAACACTACTATGATGGCAAATCAGATCTCAAAGAATGAAGACCTCATTTAAACTAAATTTAGTTTAAGGGGGAGAATGAAAGCTTCTAAACTAAACTTATTATATTTATAAGTATAGGGTTATTGTGTCATAAGTCTAAAGTATGTTTAGATTAAACTTGTATTTTTATAAATAATAGGGGTCAAATGTAATTAGGTCAATAGTTTAGTCGGTGCTTGTATCCAAACAACGTATCGCTTGGCCGGGACACACCGGTTGGAAGCGTATATATACGCATGTGTGTAATCAGATTTCATATATTCTTAGTTTAGTTTGTAATTCTTTGTTCTTATTATTCAATTTCTTCGGATTCATCTTCGATTACTAACAAGGTGGAGTGTTTTACTAATTTGGGCGGTATAAGTACAAGGTTGTGTACCTTGTTATACAAGCAAGAAAACACTTGAAATACTCTGACAAATCATGCGAACACCACACAACTCTCAATTTCAAGTCCTATTTTAGTGCTTTTGCAGGCTAGTTCGTCGAACTCCAGTAGTACATACAAACTGTTTCAGTTGTTATACAATGGAAGACAAACGCGTTCATCTTGAGTAGAGACACAAAATCTTTTTTAAGGGAAGCGTATTTAATACGTGCCTCAACCAACCATCAACATGTTTGATTGATTATTGTTGTATACGTGAATTGCTGAAAACTTGAATCAAAGAAGATTCTTGAAGTGTGAAAGTTGCAGGATATACTATTTACAGGCTATGGTTTGAATCATGTCATTTATGTTTTGATTGATTTCATTTAAAAAGTTATTATTTGTTTTTGATGATTGAATCATCATATTTATATTTAACTTATTATTTGTTTGCTTTAATATGTTGCTGTAGTATTCTGTTTAACCTATTATTTGTTTGGTTTTACTTAATTTCATTTAAAAAGTTATTGTAGTATTGCTTAACCAAGTGAATCCTGTTGGAACCAAGCCAAAAACAATCGACATTTCGAGAGTAAAACATCAACTTAAACCCTCGTGCTTCACTTTGAGTTGCAACAATCAGCAACTTAATGTATAACCTCGCCATCAAGCTGTCAACACGAACCAGATGGTGTTTCCGATCACCCTCGGCTATCCGATCATGCTCCACTAAACTCCATCACCAATTTAACCCTAACCCAGTTGCTCTTCAAATGATCGACTATGCTTTTTCCCTTTCTAGGTCTCAGAAATCAGGTCCTTTTTGCGCTTCTTTGTTTGTTCTGGATGATTGCTCAATTCGTTCTTCGATTTGTTCATTAATCATGTTTCATTTTGAATGTGTGCAGATGAATCATACGGGCAAGGTTTATTGGTGCTGGAACAATGTGAATCGAATCAGCATGACGATAACTCCAAAGGATTGGTTCTTCTTGCAATTTCGACCCTTTTGTCTGAAAGGTTTTTTTTTATCATACTTTCAAATCTGTAAATTGGCTGTGTTGCTGATTTCATATTTTTTTTCAGAGGAAATTACGTTGGAGCTATCGAGAAATTGAATACAATAAACAACTTTAATGACTTATGTTTCTCTATTAGAGGTAAAATTGAAGAAATTTCATCTATTTTAACTCAAACAAATGCGATATTTCACTCATGTTGTTGTTATCTCTATGATTTGGTTTAGTGGCGGCTATTGAAGCTCTTGCAGGACTCCATTTAGAATCAAAAGAGGTAAGAACTTCATTGTTTCTTCCAAATTCAAATTCAGAAACTCATTATGTTCATTTGGATGCATACATAGGATGATACTTCTGCAACGATAGCAGATGCTTGCTTGAACGATTTAAATGTTAGTAAACAGGAACATGAGTATGAATTTGGATTGTTAAATTCTCGTGTTAGAGCATTAAAAGGGCTTATAGAGCTTGTTCGGAGTAATGTAGATTCATGTATGTACCTTGTTTCTATCCATTTTAAGTTTTATTTTTTTTGTTGTAATTCTTTATTTCTACTGTTACTCGATTATTTTTTTTTTTTGCAGCCAAAACATGTTTTGAAGGAGTTGAAAATAAATTACGCGCTGGTAAACTCTTGAATCTAGCTTATGAACATGCGATGTGAGTCATGTGATTGCATGTGCATACCTTACAAAAATGAATTGAAGTGCTTTGCGGTGAATTTAAATTATAAAGAAGCTTTGCAGTGTAAAATGTTTTTGCGATCGTAGTGGAGAACTTTGTTAAAAAGATATTATATTGGTGGATATAGGAAACGAGGCTTTGTCATATGCTGAATTCTTGCATGCAAAACGGGATTATTCAACTGCAAAAGAATTATATGAGAATGTAATTAAAGAAATACCAGAAATTAAAGATTATAGTGATCCATACAAATTGGCTGCTGGTAATATGGCACGAGAGGACATTCTTATGGCAGCCACTTGTGCTTTAGGACAACTTGAGTCACACATGGGGTAATATTGTAATTTATAGAAGACTTATTTTATTTTATTATTTCTTACTCAAAACGTATGTTTGCATTATATAACGTGTGTTTTGTTGTTTAGGAACTTTGATGATGCAGAAAAGATACTAACTAGGGCACTAACATTGACTGAAGAACGTTTAGGTTAGTATCCGATGCAGAGGTGGCAAAATGGGTAATTTTTTGTACGGGTTGGGTTGACTTGCCAACACTTTTGGCGTATTTGTTTCAAATACAAGCATTTAATGTATTAAATTTGTGACCAAGTTTCCTAAGTGTTCCAATTAAGTCACTCAAAGTTTTTTTGTCCCTTTAAAGTCACTCAATTTTCAATAAGTGTTCCAATTCTATGTAATGTTTTAATTTTTTTTAAATGATTGAGGCAAATGAAACATATATGAATATATGTTACTAATTAATTAATATTTAGACTTAAATTTTACAATTATGAACCTTTAGTGTTATTTGATGAACTTGTTTTTTTCATAATTGACTCAAAATTCAAGTTAATTGAAAAAAAGTGTTCATTTTATTTTAAAACAAGATTCATATATGTTTTATTTTCCCTGGTCAATTTTAAAAATTTTTAACATTTTTTTAAAAATTACATAGGATTGGAAAACCTAGTGAAAGCTGAGTGACTTCAAAGAGACTAAAAACTATAAGTGACTTAATTGGAACAGTTGGGAAACTTGATTACATTTGTGTGCATTTTCCCTAAATTTAGTTAGTTGATTACAGTAGCACAATATAGGAAGAGAACCAGTGTTGTAAAATTTGCTGTTTGCGGGCTCTATGTGGTGGTGGGGTACCGACTAGTGATTAATTGGATTGGAATTTTATATGTTATTTTTCAGACTTATATACAATAAAAGTTAAACATTATAAATCAAGCACATCAAAAAAATTGCCTCTAAATAAGTAGTTAAAAGTTCAAACATTAACATATGTGAAGTGAAATTCACACCTCTTATCCTTGATATGGTCACTAAACAACTTTTGTTGAATTCTTTACTTACAATTTGAATTTATGTATAATTGCAAAATTTGTAGGTCCTCGTCATCCAAAAATTGGAATAATATTAACTTGCATAGGTCTCATGTTTCGACACAAAGCAACAACAGAGCATTCTAGTTCCCTTATGGTTCAAGAGGTTAGTCACTTTCTCAAAGTGATTATTATTATTATTATTATTATTATTATTATTCTTATTATTGTGATTTGAATGTTCAAACAATAACAACTTTTCACTTTTGATATTACTTGTGATTCATATCTGCAGGGACTTTATAGGCGAGCATTAGAATTACTGAAAGCTCCTCACTTGGAAACAAACAGTACAGTCACTAATCTTTTGCGCTTATTGCCTATTTGTATAAAAAATTTGTATAACAATATACAACTGACAGTATGTCGGTTGTATGTAATATTTATAACTTTTTCATATTAAATGACAGTCGTTGAACAAGCTAAAGTGTATGGAGAGGACATAATTGCCCTTGCAAGAGGTATCTATGTTTTCATCCAACACAGTTTTTTGTATATATATGGGCACAACTCGGATCAGTACTTGACCCGCCCATTTTGAATCTGGTCAACTAATTTTGGTTGTTTGTGAAGGTGGGTATGCTGAAACATTGTGTGTTCAACAAAACCGGAAGGCTGCGGGGGAGCAAATGAAGATTTGGGCAGAAGCTGAATGGAAAAACAAAAGAATCTCATTATCAGAAGCATTAGATAACTCTTGTTCCAAAATCCCAGTTATAGATGCTAGAATCAGCAGAGCCTTCTAGAGCCTTCTGTTTATCCAAATGTACCCTACTATTCTAGTGGTTATGTTTGTTTTTATTTGATTTATTGGTTGATACTTGATATTGACAACTCGATCACTAACACTTTAAACTTTTACTTTTGTTACCATGACATCTGCCTGTAACTTTTCCTTTATGTCGACAATTTACCTTATTTTTTATGCCCCATTTAATATATATATGTGTGGGAAAAAAGTAAAATTGCACTAGTTTTAATGTAAATTTACTCATTTTTGTAAAAATAACGTTAAAAGCGTTGAGTTGACAGTTAATCAGGCATCATGATCTGGAGGTCTCACTGGGAGAAGCCTCTCTATTCTTACAGGGTAGAGGTAAAGCTTGTCTACATCTTACCTTCTCAGACCTTATCTTTATGTGGGATATACCGAGTACGATGATGATGAAATACGACTATGTTTTAAAAACCAGACCGTAGAGCGAACTGGACGACTTAACGGTTCACTTATCGGACAGGATATATGAGCCGGATGACGTAAAAAGTAATATAAAAAATCTAAAAATATACATAGAATGAAATTTCAATAAATAAAAATAGTTATGGTTGTTTAGGGGATAAAATTATTAGTTAATAAAAGATTTATTATTTAGTATTAACGTTTTTTTAACACTTATTAAAAAGAACAACAAAAAACGAATTACTGTTTTCAAAAGTTCGTACTTATCTATTAAAAGCAACTAGATGTTTCTCGCCCGCCGGGCATGATTTTTCAGTCACGTATGCTGTGTGCATTCGCAAGCTTGTTAATTAGACTGTCAGACCACCACACACACCTATAAGGTTTCACAATCTGGACATACATCAAAAGCTAATAAACCACATGAAGATTATACATAACTATTTCGAATTCATGTCAATATTGCTGATCATGGTTATTTTGTAAACAAACCAGCAACCGCTTCTGCATCTAGCTGTTTCATGCATACTATTAAATTAAGAACCTGAATGGCTGAATGTGACCGTTCTGGACATAAGCTAGAACTTTGAAAGTGAGAGTTATAATCCAAAAAACACTGAATGAATTTATTGCATTTGAATTTAGAAAAAGAAAACATGTTACCATGCTTAATTGGAAAAGAGATAATACATATGCAAAAATAAGAATTTCTTAAACAATCAAGTTTCTAAAAATAGATGCATCCAACAGATTAAGTCATCTAGTTTCAAAAAACAGCTTACAAAGGTGGAAGATCCAAAGCTTTTATAATGGAATCAACAATGGTCCCTGCTTTAACAACTAAGTGCTTTTTATGAGAAAATAAAATCTTAGCAGGTCATGGAAGTAAGATACCAGATTTTGAGCAGCTAAACAAAATGAATTTAGAGTATTCGCCTTCCATTTATCATGTACCTAAACTATATGTATATGAAGATTATACAAATGAAACATGTCACAACACAACAAAGCATCATAAGTTAACACATGTTCAAGGATAATTCCAGTGTAATATGAAGTAAACACATGAGAAATGGGCAAGGTCAAGTTTTGACCAACCTCCATATTTTTTTAAGATAGTTAATGCATCAACTACAATTATAAATATAAATCATCATAGCTAATTCAACTCATTTAATAAAAAAAGATTTTTAGGAGCTTCTATTAGGTAAAAATACACCTAAGGGTACACGGAGTGGGAGGCCGTTTGCCGGATCGGCTAGTTTTGCCGAGCAGCAACACCGCCGCCAGGCATTCGGCATCGGCAACGGCTAGGGGTATCGGGTATTATTTGCCGAGCCGGGTATCGTCTCCAACGTTCCATTTTTTGACCGTTACCCCTTTTGACCACCCTTTTGACCGACCGTTTAATTAAAAAAAAAAAATTTAATCAATTTTAATCCACCCTATAAATAAACCTCGTAAACCCACATATTTTTTATATTATTCTCTCAAACCCACATCAAAAAAACTTATATTTTTCTTTCACCCACACCCAAAAAAATGGATCACCCAAACATTTATATTCCACCCAACTCACCTTCCGAAG
>WOUH02000007.1:5779623-5794607 GCA_009936405.2 Stevia rebaudiana
GAAGATGTCGGCCGGGAAAAGAGATCCCACCACCGCGACCGACGGTGGTGATTCTAGAGAGAGTGACCGAGAGAGAGAAAGAGAGAGAGAGAGAGAGTTACCCAGAAAGAGAGAAAGAGAGGGGGCGGTGACCGGCGGCGATGGTGTGGTTGGCAGCGTCGGCGACGGTGGTAGCAGCGGTGGTCGGATGAGAGGTGGCGATCGATGGTGATGGTGGTGGTTTGGTTTTATGAGGAAGAAGACCCCGATTTGGGGGTTTTATGTTTTGAGAATTCTGTAGGTCCTTGATCCGATGGATCTCACTAAGATCAATATTGCATAAACGCGCGGAATACGTAAATCGATACTTGCGTACAAATCAATCGCATGTGAGGTAAGAGAGAGATAAAGATGAAGAGAATAATAAGCATGACATAACCAATAGTGTTTTCATTTCACTGATTCAATATGAGAATTGTGTACAATCAGAAACGGAAAACGTATGTACAAAATGAAATGAAAAACATTATATAATAATCAGTTTAGAAATAATTCGAAACTGATTAGTTTCGAAATTGCTTAAACAATTTCGAAACTGAAAGTTTCGAAATCAGCTAATTTCGAAACTGAAAATTTCGAATCTGTTAATTTCGAAATTAACTAATTTCGAAATTAATATATTCGAAAATACTTTAAACATAAACATTACATTTTCCATGAAACTAAAACAATTAGATAAAACATCTAATCTAGAGACTAAACAATTAATCTTCAGTTTATCTCCGAGTAGTTGATAATCTTCATGTTCCAACAAAACATCCACTTAGTGTTTTACATAAAACGACAATTTATGAAATGTTAGGGACAAAAGTAAAGTTCAAGATTTTGGACTTAACTGATAATTTGACTAAATAAACCTACAAATTTGAGCTCATGTTTCAACGTGGAGGTTGGGGGTTGGAATCTGTCTAAGGTGGTTTGAAGAACATTAGGTGATGAATCGGCTCAGGATTTAATCCGGGTTTGAGTCTGATGAGGGGCGAAGATTTATCCATTTCACGGGGTTATGCGCATCTTGTGCCGTCATGAATTCTCACGAAGATCAAATAATCAAATTTGTTTACAGGCCACGAAAGTAAGATACACGTACGAAGAAAACAACTGTTTAAAAAAAATTAATTAGCAAAAGTAATCTTTGCCTTTAAAAAATAAAAAATAAAAAACTCTTGCAAATGTAATACGAGGTGCGCAATTGCAAATAACGAGACTCATTTCGTTTCTTGGGACGAAAGACAACCAGTTCGCTTATAACTTTGCCCCCTTTCACCCCCAATCGAACTAGAAATTAGTAGCAGCAATTTTGCCCTAGAAGACGATGAGTAGCATAGGAACAGGTTACGATCTATCGGTCACAACCTTCTCGCCGGACGGTAGGGTTTTTCAGATCGAGTACGCAGCTAAAGCCGTCGATAACAGTGGTACCGTCGTCGGAATCAAATGCAAAGATGGCATTGTTATTGTAGGTTCTCTACGTTGATTTTAACTTCGACATTTAAATTGTTTGTTGTTATTGCTGAATGATTTTGAACAATTTGTGGATTATAGGGAGTAGAGAAGCTGATTGCATCGAAGATGATGTTGCCTGGATCTAATCGTAGAATCCACTCGGTGCATCGTCATGCTGGAATGGTAAGCTTAAATTACTTCTCTGTTATTTTTGTATTGACGTTCTTTTTGTATGTTTCAAAGGCCTACTGTGTTTTTCATGACTAATTATGCACTTACAGTTGTTTGAACGGTTAGCTAAATATCATCTATGTTTTTGAAATATTTCAAAGGAAATTTAGCTGTTCAGACATGTTTAAACCTGAATTTGTCCTGAACATAACTCCTGGTCGCATTGGTGTTCGCTTTTGACAGAATAGTTCTTCACTAAGTAGTAGTTATTCAGGATTATTTGTAGAATATATGCTTCAAAAAGTGTTCTAGTTAATGTTACTTACTGATGTTACCTAATATAGGGTGTTGCTGGGTTAGCTGCAGATGGTAGACAAATTGTTGCAAGAGCTAAATCTGAAGCCCACAACTATGAAAGGTTGTCTCACATTTTATTTCTATTTTACATGTCTTTTATTTATATTACTACCTTTTGATAATACTTTTAGGCATTGATGAGCTCATAAGTTGGGTCTTGGAAAAACCTTGAATGATGGGTTATGAGTGTATTAATGTAAGAATATTGGATTACATATACTCTTAAACCTTGTTTTGAGCCTATAACATACTTGGTCAAGACTGTATTTTGTGAAGCACAAGTGCATAAAGGTCATGTATATAGAGTGTTTAGACTAATATAAGCTTATATATATGCTAATATCCCTACTGAATTTATTTATGAATTAAATTTTGTAGTAGCTAACCTAAAAGAAAATACACACTTATGTTTTCGATAAAAAGCATCGTGTGATACAATTAGATCATATAAGTAGATAACTGTTGCATCTTTGTAGACTTGCGCTAGTTTATCTTGTTGAAAATTGTGAAGATTAATAGATTATAACTTGCAACACCTGCTACTAATATTGAGACATCAGAATACATAATGCTTGGTTTATTATTAAGACAATTATGTGCTGACAAATAACTTTACAATTGTGCAGTACGTATGGTGAACCTATTCCAATTAAAGAACTTGCTGATCGTGTTGCTAGTTATGTGCATCTATGCACGCTTTATTGGTGGCTCAGGTTCCTTAAAGCAATTCCTATCACTTTCAAATCTGAAAACACGTTCTAAACTGTTATTCTCTTTCGTATATGCTAACAGTCGTATTATTGTTGCAGACCTTTTGGATCTGGTGTGATTCTTGGAGGTTATGACCGTGATGGCCCACACTTATATATGGTTGAACCTTCTGGTGTTTCTTATGTGAGTTACCTATTTACCATTCATTTAGTAGTTTGGATCATAAATACGAGTAATTTCTGGAATCCTTACTTTCTCTTGGATTCTATTTTAGTACTTGTATTTTTTTAGTGTTATGTTAGTCTTTCAAGTTGGTAAGACCTTAGAGTGGAAAATTCATTTAGTTACCTGCTTAAACCATATTCCTCAATGACTTGCAGCCTATATGTATTTTCTTATGCAACATTGCTGACATGTCAATAATGGTAGAATAAACTAAAAAAAAGTAAAAAAGCATTGCTGATTTGGCATCCACATAGCAGTCCATGTGTTACAGTTGAGCAAGAATTTGATGAAACACATTTTTTGATTTTAAAATACAAATAAAAATAAATTATTGCTACCTCAGCTATGTTTCCTCAAAAGGTACATGGGGACTGTTAACTCAGCAATGAAACTGGTTTAAAAGACTACGGGGTAAACCACTAAATCAGAACAGTTTTACAAAATTCAATTACATTGGCACAATAAAAAGTATATTGGTAGTTTATGAGAAAAACCCTACTAGTTTTCATGCACTTTTGATTAATAATTTTTTGGCCCGTGAACAAAAAAGGTTCTAAATTCTGTAATTAAATTATGTTTTCATATTAATGTTTGTTTGTTGCCTCTTCTTGTAGAGATATTTTGGTGCTGCAATCGGAAAGGGCAGGCAGGCTGCAAAAACGTAAGTAAATTTCAGATTTTTTATTCCTGCGTTTTTTTAGAATTAAATACTGTATTTTCTGTAACAAGATAAAACTCATCAAGTTAATTGTATACTAGTGTTTGCTTTAAAAATTGTTGATCAAGTTGGCTTCTTCTCAAGTTTTAGTATGTTATGTTATTATATGACAATAAGTTGTTTTGAAGAGCAAAACATTATAAAAACTGGTATAATAGCGTTACTTTGAATCATGGAAATTATAGTCATTACCCTTGATTGAAATACAGACTCAACTTATGTCACATCATGACCATAATATGTGTGTGCATTGTACAAGTATATGATTATGATAATTGGTTCCTCATATGATCCTTTATAGTTCCAAATTTTTTTTCTATCATACAGTGTTAATTTATGTCTTATAAATTTTTTTTTCTTTTGCTAATACCGGGTGCAATTATTCAACTTCAGGGAGATTGAAAAATTGAAGCTTTCTGAGATGACCTGTCGTCAGGGTGTTATTGAAGTAGCAAAAATGTGAGTCTCTTTCTCTATTTTGAAATATTCAACATTCATACATAAATATTAGTTTAATATATAATTTATTATACGAGTACTTGTATGAAACTGATGGCTTTTTAAGCTCTCTTTAGTCTTTATAATTTCAACCTTCTAATATATGTGCTCGATGTGTATCGCTTTGAGAAAAGAATCTTGTGTTTTCATTTCCATGATTAAATATATGTTTCCCCATCACAGTTATTCATTGTTCATATATACTAAAATTCATTGTTCTGAACCAACTAGATATGAAATCATGTGTTGAACAAAAATAATCTATATTTTTCTGTGTATCTGTTGACTTTCTGCATGCATGTCGAGTTCACTATGAAGTTAGTCAGAAATCAACAAAAAGTTTGTTTGACATTTATAGTAAAATACACAAAAGATGGTTATCAAACATTTATGCCACCTGGCTAATATGATAAAGCAAAAAAAAGTCAGGGTTTTCAACAAAAAAATGCTAGTAATTTGTTTTTTTAAATCAATTTTTAGTTGTATTTTATTCATATGTTATAGCATGATGCTATCAAATGATTTAAGGTAGCATACTGCTGCATACTTATTTTACATTATTATTGTTTATCTTTAGCCATATTAAATCTGAATGTGTTCCATTATGATCTCTAATTATTCTTTTAGATATAAACTCTTTTTTTCTTTTCTGCTTTTAACATGTATACCAGTTAAAAGTTTCCTATTAGTCAACTTTGACTTTGTGATGTTGTTATACAGAATCTATGGAGTACATGACGAGGCAAAGGACAAAACATTTGAATTGGAGATGAGTTGGGTCTGTGACGAATCAAACCGCCAGCACCAGAAGGTAAATAATATTATTTACCACTTTCAATTTTTTAATCATGCATTAAAGCAAGTTTTGTATCACTAATCTTTGTCTAGATGTTGTTTTCATTGCGCTTAATGCTTATATGGAATCTGCTAGTTAAAAAAAGGCCAATCTCATATATTCTTCTAAAGTTCAAAATTTCATATTTTCAGAATACTAAAAATGTTACAGTTTCTCAATCCATAGTAAGTTAAACAAAAGCCAGTTACCTATAAAAGTTGTTAACAACTTTTTTTTTTTTCAATAAACAAATTGGAAAACACCGATATTACTGTTAATCATAATGCTTATCATTTTTTTAAGCAAATTGGCTGTTATAAATAGTGTTTTTATTAGTTACTATCGAACGAGTAAAGATTATTTTAGTGTTTTTCGAGGGTCTATATGATATTAGGAAATTTAGAATGTGATATGTAATGTAAATTAGAACTTTTAGGAGGGTATTATTAGGGTTTGCCAAACCTTATTTAGAAAGCAAAAGTGTGACAAAAAATAAAACACTTTAAGGCCGCCAAGTTCTATAAATGTTCCAATTTGGTCACCAAACTTTCATTTGTACAGTCTCAGAATATCAAAAGCGGTTATTAATCGCCGATTAATGCTTTGAAATTTTGTTCTTTTTGAAAAAATGACCATAATACCCTCAAAAACACCTGCTATTTTTTTGCAAAACCTATAAGATTAAGAATTAATCACACGGATGGTCCCTGTGTTTGTATGGTTTTCAGTTTTGGTCCTTAGGATTGAAAAATTACAGGTTTGATCCAATAGTTTGTACATTTATAACACTTTTGGTCCAATAGTTTGCACATTTGTAACACTATTGGTCCCCTATTCATAAACAAAAAATTAACCCCTAGGGACCAAAAGTGCTACAAACATGCAAACTATTGGACCAAACCGTAGTTTTTCAATCATAGGGACCAAAACTGAAATTCATCCAAACCTCAGGGACTATCCTTGTAATTAATAATAAGATTAGTTACGAATCAAAAAATTTATTCCAAGCACACTCCCTTTTGGCAATTGCTTATGAGACTGAACAATTTGAAACTAAAAACTAAATTTAATTTATGTTTTTAGTCATTTCTTATAATATTTGCTGCATCTTTGTGGTTAATATTGTATTTTTTCCAGTTAGTGATTAAAATGGTTGGTATTTTGCCCCTTTCCTTTCTTATAAGTTGTAAAAGTACAAACTGTTTTGCCTGAAACAAATGCATAAAATTACCAAAAAGGTGTAATTAGGTAATGTTAATGATAGTAAAATTTTAACTGTAAATTTAGAAGCATTTTTTTATGTGCAGGTTCCAGAAGCTCTTTTGGAAGAAGCTAAAGCAGCTGCTAAAGCTGCATTGGAAGAAATGGATGCTGATTAATAATAATAATAAAATAATATATTTCATCACATTGTGCGTATCTGAAGCTTCAGTTTTTAAGATGATTTTCTAAGATTGTAACATTTCTGTTTTATCATGACACCATTAAAAGTTTCATGTATGTTGACTACAGGTAAACCGTGTTGACTATTTTTTAATACCTGACTGCTCTAAATAGGTTTATTTTGGACTACTAAAGTCGTTTCTAAAATGCAACCCAGAAAGAAGTGATGTGGTAAATTTGGCGAGTTGAGTAATCTAGTTAAAGTTTTTTTTAGATCAAATTTACGAGTTGAGTAATCTAGTTTAAAAGTGTAATGTGAGTTTGCCTTTTTAAAAAATTTAAATGAAAATAATGTCTTTAATCTCATTCCTCTTACCATCATTGTCTTCTCCTAAATTGGTTAGATATGATTTCATCACTGGTTACCAAATTTCTACATTCGCCATTACTAAAATTTCTTTTTCATACCATGCTTCAGAATTCAGATTATATGGTACATAAAAAAATGACAGCAAGATTATAAGTGTTCTCAAACCAAGGAAAAGTTATGGGCTTTATAACAATTATTGACGGCTCCAACTGATTACCCGAATTTTCACAATCTCCACAACATTCATACTCGTGAAAGATTCTTTTTCCCAAAAATCCACTCTAAGCAGTCTCAAACATAAATTGTGCAAGTATTAGAACAGTAGTTGGTGTTAAAGTTATTGTATGATATAAACATTTAATTGTAAGTTTTTTTTTTGGTCTTGACTCTGATGAGTAGCTTGGCATTTAATTGTTTTCCGTCAAGGTTTGTTTTCGTTATATTTTATTATCTTTTTTTTGCCACTTAACCTTGAGATATATCCTATATCATTTCATTTTGTAGGAGTATAAATGTGGGGTTTTTATTAAATATTAATCTAGTATTATGCTTTAGGTCCTTGAATTCATATGGGCATTTGTCTTAACGAAGAGATCGTTTGTAAACTGTTTGGGCCACCGACGTTAAAAAATAATAACATGTTGTTGAACATGTACACACACACCCAAAAACTTACAAGTAAAAAAATCATTTTGTCCAACAAGAAGATCCAAATATTGGAAAGTAAACTGTTTGGGCCACCGACGTTAAAAAACAAGTTTAGTAAAAAAGTTATAACCAAAGACCCTGTGGTAAAACCAATCTAAGAGTGGTGCAACTTTTTTGAAAGGTTAAGGGGTCTCTGACAGTTTGATATAAAAAAAGTTGCGGTTAAAGAAAAGTAAAAACTATAGAATAAAATTCGATTTCACATCAATGTAGTTTAATATTAAATAAATAAATAATAAGAATCTGTTGGCATCTTTAGAAAATAGGCAATGTTATTCTAATGATATGGCTTATATCGGCTAGTATTTCACTATTTTGAAGTAAGCAGCTTATATCGGTTATTATTTCACTATTTTGAAGTAAGTTTGCCCTCCCATTCTACTTCAATTTATGATACATGAGCTAAACTTGTCCAAATTGATTAATTCCATATTTGCACATACAGTAAGATTTACATCACTTAATTTTTTTTTTCGTAAGCGTTTATCGATACTTACAAAAATCAAGTTGATTTTTAGGCTACATTTGTCAATTACATCTTCATACAACTCTACGACATTTTTAAAAGTTTCAACTAGGCATTTCTAATTTCATCTATTTCAGCTTTTCACAAAATTGAGTTAATTTGAGTATTTGACAGATCTAACTTCGTCTATTCAAACTCTTCTCAAGATTTGGTTAAAACCATCTCCATCTTTATGCATAAATGTATTCATATAATAATGTGCAAATGTCCGAAAAAGAATGACATTAACATACGTTTCGAAAATAATAATAATGAGTTTTGTAATGATGAGTTTGTCTAAAACCTTTTTTAACATCAAACACTCAAACTCGTGTCCCTAAATTTTTAACACTTGTCTATGACAAGACTTGAACCCAGAAACATTTAGAAATAAGACATTATGCAACACCTTTTGATATTCCAAAAAGTTTATACTTTTTATACAAGGAAAGCTCTATGCATTTAAAATTTTTACATTTTTTGTAAGACGTTAAAAGACCAATGATCAAGGGTAGAAAGGTTCATTGGGGAATTATAAAAAAATTAGAACCGGGGAACACTTATAGGCCGTTAATTTTTTCTTTACTGGATATTTTTTATTCAAGAGATTTTTTTTTGTACTAGATTTGTTTTTATACTAAAGATAAACGATGCACAAGTGTTCTCAGTTTTATTCTTTTTCTGATTCTCCAATGAACCATCCCAAGCAATAGACTTTTGAGTTTGTACATTTTAAAAAAGGAAATGAGAAATACCAAAACACTACATGTGCTGTCCCACACGCCTTCTTATTCTCGAGTTGACCAAACATATTTTGTCAAATAGTTATCGTCGTTCGCTTGAAAGTTAAGTCTCATGAGATATAATCAAAGACGTGTAATTAGTCAAACTAGAATTTTTAAAAATTATCAAAGACATGTAGTTAAATGATATTACGGTATCAAATTATTGATTAATATCTTTATCTTATATGTATAGTTTGTACTCAATAATTTTTTAATGGTAAGATTATAATAAACATGAAAAACGTGTCCAAGCTACAAAGCTCCATTTAAAACTGAACTATCAAAAACACTAAAATGCTTTCAACGTGTATGATGCTCAGAGATCATAAAAATATTTAAAGAATAAACTTATCAAAATTCGTAGTGGAGATATTGTGTATTATCCATCGGCATCCAAACATTATTTTATTCTAATAATAGTTATTATATGAAATGCATATAAACGTCTAGTTTGTGGAATTTGACTTTTGTTCTTTTCATAAAACTTCTAGTTTATGAAATTTTGTTTTGACTTTTGAATTTAGTTACAATATTTTGACAAATTCTCTTTTTGACAAAATTGTCCAAGTAGTTCACTGAATACATGGAGGTTTAATTCATTTTATATACATTTGACTGTATCAAGACTTTGTAAATGAGATACTTCCACTCGTTTGACGCTAATGAATCTTATGTCAATAGTAACCTGTTTTGACTTTGCAGTATGTTGACATACCTTTTTATTGATGAGATGACCTTTTTTTTCATCTTAGTGCGTTGAAGTAAACGTTAAAAACCTTATTGCGTAATTGTACTTGTTTATATTTAATGAATTTACTCATTCACTTTGATTTGTTTGTATTATAAAATAATGTGGGTCTTGAATTGATTTTGATTCAATGAGCGTATTTATATGCTACAATTATTTTATAGTTGAAAAACTAAATTGCGTGTTAAAATTTGATCAGACTTATCTAATGATAATAATAAATAATCACATGGTCAAGTGAGAGAATATAAGATTAATACTAATATATGTATTAATATATATATAGAGAGAGAGGGCGGTTAACGTACAAGTACTTGTTTCCGTGAGAAGTGTAGGATGCAGTCAGATGGGCCACGTGTCTCACGTGTACAGTGGGCAAGGGTATATGCGTCAAACATGTAATCACGAACTAAGGTTGTAAACATCTTACCTTTCTCAGACTTTACCTTAGCTTGCTAATGGTGAGATATATAGAGAGTACGAAGATGATGATAAACTAAAACCAAACCAAAATAAACTGTTGCTTAGAATTTGGCTATGCCTTGTTTCATGATATGTACTATAAAGCCTTTAGAATTAAAAAGAAAATATAACAATCAAAATAAAGAAAGTGATCAAAATAATTAAAAGACTGGTTCTTGTAATGTATCAAGCAAAACTTAAACCTGTGTATACTCGAACTTAAAATAATTAAAATGAGTCATGTAAGATATATAATAAATAGGTACAAAACCCAAAATCCTATCGTCCTGTTATCCGGTTCAGTTTAATCAGACCATTTTCAAGTATAAACTGAAACCAAATAATTACACATTTTGAAGATCCTAAAATCGATTGATCGAATTTTTATAATTTTTTAAACTTGAGTATGAAACCAAACGGATAGATAGATATGTTCGAAAGTCCCAAAATGTCAAGATTCAACTTCTATACCAAAACTGACTCAAAATTTATAACTGTGAGTTGACACAAGTGAAAAACCAATTTTGCTAAAGTACAACATTTTGATAATGTAAACGATAACATAAGGAAACGTTATATTAACCGTACACGTTAAATGATCATGTGAAATGAAAAATGTTCTAGTCTAAAATTCTAGTAAAATCATGTTGTACACCGACTACTGAATTGCACTTATTATATGTGCTTACAAGAATGTGGCTCATAATATGTCACATATGTTGTGGTGGGTCCCTCTCCCAACTAGCCAACTTAGAAGTCAACAAAAGGGTGGTTGTATATGTTATTTATATACAACAAAGTCAATAGCGACACCTCCCCTTTAACCAACTAATTACACCCACAAAATCATATTTGGTGTGATTGTTACCAGATTCCTATTTTCAGTCTGAAACAAAGCCCATCTAATTCATGTATGTGGGCCCCACGAGACCGCTTAAAACCGCCCGTTCGTCCGGTGTCTATAATGGTTGTGTCCGGGTCTCGCGTGTTGGTTTTTTAGCGCGACGTCTTGTTTTGGTAGATCATGCAACTCCATCACTTGTATGGTTCGTTGTCGCTTCACTGTTACAAACACATAAAACATTAACTATTTTAAGTAAATAGCTAAAAAAAACTATCAATTAAACTAGTCAAATAGGTCAAACGTGTTAGTAACAACTTATTTTATCATAAAACCAACTTTAGCATAAAGAGTTGTTGATACATACCATTTTCTGCTTGTTGGTAACGTTCTTGAAGTTTTCTTTTTGTCGCTTCAAGCTTGTCTTGAACGGTTTCTCCATTCGAAGAAATCGGTTTCTGTTTACAGTTATCCGAAAAAAATAATAATTAGTTAAAATAAATTTTATCCGATTGCTTACTAAAACTGTTCATCTAGTTATATATATATATACTAGTGATATAAGGTATTTTGGAAGAAGGGTTTAAAGTATAACAGTTATATATTAACTAATCCCGAAAACCAAATTTGAATCATTTAGCCCTAAATCATAATTTATAACTGTTTATCAAATCAAACAAACCCTAATATAATTAATAAATACAATAAGGTAGCTTACACGTTGTTGAGGAACGACCGGCCTCCTAAGAAGATTCGGTTTTTCAGGATTTTGCAACTTGCGGTCCATATTCAGATTCATTCGTCTCCCAATTGTCGAGTCAACAACCGGTGGCTTACATGGTTTGACCACGGTTGGTTTTGAGGCCATATCCGCCTCGTTAAACGGTTTCTGTTGTTTACACTTGATTATGTTATGCTTTTCAATTGGCGGTGGCTTTCTGTTATTACGGTTACCACTTTTTCGAGGATCTAAAAAGAAACATCCAAAAGAAAAAATTCAATATAACCCAACTATAATATTTATAAAATATACGTAACGTAAATGTATGAATTTAACTCACTTCCATACTCATCGACATCATCAAAGAACTTCTGCAAGTCACAAACAAAAAAAGAAACAAAAAACCGTTAACACATGTTCAAAAAATATAACAAAATTAAATTATATTATGTTTCTTGTTAAAGTATCGCATACCTCGGATAATTCCAGTGACATTGAATGAGGGTCCAAAAACGATAAATCGTCCAAAGGAGGTGAAGGTAAACCTTCCTCTTCATCAAGAACCGATGGGTTTACCGACTCAGGGGTATTTTCGGAAACTGCCATAATCATCAAAGTTTCTTTAATAATCAGTAATAAGAAAAGATAAAAAAAAATAATAATAATAATAAATTAAAATATTTGTACTTAAGTTACCTGTCATCTTTGTAGTAGCATTGACCCATTCATCAACCATATCTTTCCAAACTCTACAATTAACAGAATAATTATATGAGATCAAACGTTTGGAGTTTATAAGAATAACAACGGTTAAATGAATAATAAAAGCGCGTTCAATACATAACCAATTTTAAGTAGAGAACCGCAATAAACACTTGATCAAATGTAATGGGAGAAAGATTTAGACAGACGGTTATGCGGTTACATAACCGCATTATGAATCACATTCAATGCAATAGATACATATGTTTATTTAGATCTAGAATTTGTTACTTAAAATTTGTTCTGCATTGAAAGAAACTCTATCGAGTTAATAAATAAGAAATGCATACTCAATTAGTGTTCTTGCAATTTGACGAACATCTTTTGATGCATGTTTTCGAAGAACATTAACTGATTTTCCAATTTCGGTTGCCTGAAATTGAAAACGTATGATTGAATGATCATTAGAGAATTATAATGTTAACAAGTATTAAATTGGTGATTAATATATATATATATATTATATACAAACCTTGAGGGTTTCGACGGAGATTGACATCAATTGAAGCTTCCTTAACGAGTTGCATAGAACAGATTCAGACTAACAAAACAAGAAATTTAATAAATTATCAAAGAAATCAAAGTAAACCAGTAATAAACATGGATTAATTTACACAACTTTGAAATCTAAAAAGATTATTACAAACATTAAGAATTAAATTCATAAATTAAGTCAAAGTAATAGAGAAAAACCTCATCTGGGCTGTTGTCAACAATCTCTTTGATCCTCATAACTTCACCAAAAGTTTGTGATTCTTGTTCGATTTCATCAGTCAGAGCTTCTGCATCTCCATAACTGTAATTGCTAACATGATGATTATGATTATGATTATGATGATGATCGTCGTTATCATCATCTTCTTCTTCATTGTCATCATCATCATCATCATCATCAACATTTCTAGAACAATTGATTACTTTGCTGCTCTCTTTACTACAATTCCCATTAACATCTGCTAGCTTATTCTTATACTTAACCCCATCATCGTCATCGTCGTCATCGTCATCGTCGTCATCATCAACATCATCATCACGATCATGATCACCATCATGATGATGATGATCATGTTCTTGATCATCTACAGGCAAGGCTAATTCCTCTTTATCACAACCAGAACATTTGATCAATCTACAAGAAAACAAAATCTGAGCAATATGATCTCTCTGAACTCTAAACTCTTTAGGACAATCATAAGCAGCTAACATAATCGATCCTTCAATAATCTCGAATATATTAGCATTTGCAGTGCGAAAATACTCTCTCCAGTAATCCATCCTTGTATCAGATTTCGAAACCATCATATCCACCAACAGTTTTCCACCAAACCCAAAATCAAAATCCACCAAAACAATTGTTTCTTTCGAGATATTAATAGATTAAACCCGGAATCAAAATCGGAACTTCAACCGATCTCGATCATACCCATAAACCTAAAATCTCCAATTCACAGCAGATTGGGAGAATTTGGTTAATAGAAACGATATGAAGCTATAAATCCAATAAAACGATAACAAGTTGCTACCTTGTGCTTGATGAAAAAGATATCTACAAAATCCGACAGTTAATTTGTCAAATTGGGTGGTGATTTGACTGATTTCTGCAGTTTTTTATGGTAAGATTGAAATTCATGAAGAAACCAACAATGGTTTTTATCAAATAATCAATGAGAGATGGTTCACAGAACCTCAAATCGATTATCAAGAATCAAGAATCAAAATGGGTGTTAAAAGTAAGAATATTAAGGACGATATTCTGATTGTAATGGGGGGAATTGTTTGATTCAAGTGGATGGAATAAGAATTAAGAAGCAGGTGCCGTGTGTGCGTGAAAAGGAAAATCACTTGTCAGATTTTACCATCAATTCACCTTTTTTAGGCTTCAATTTTGGTGTTTATCTCATAGCAATCGGCGGACTCGAAAAACAACAAATTAAAAAATCAAATGTGTTTTTCGTTTTTTATTCGACCGCCAACAAGAAGAATTCATATATTCATTGTTTTGATGTTTTTCTACTGATAAAATATTAAAATTAATTATAAAACATTAAATTGTAACTTTATAAGTTTTTATTAGTTTCAACTTATTTAAAGTAGTTATCTAATTTGTTATTTGGAGTTATTTGTGCTTAAAGTACATTTAATGACTCAAACTTAGAAAGAGAAATAAAGAAGCAAAATTTAAAACTTTTAACAAGTTTCTTAAAAGTGTTTCCTATCCAGCTTAATTAATAATTTTATTTATAGTTTTAAATTTATAAAAGGTTTATGTGCATTAATTTAATGCACCTTAATTAATCAAGTAAACGAGAATATTTCAGTAAATATCGATGGTAATAAACTCTATCAACTAGTCAAAGGTCAAAAGTCAAAAGTTACGATAACGAATCAGTGGGTCGTAGTCAAATTGGTTGGATGGTGATTGGTTTCGCGGTTGTGCCCTATACTATTTCTTTTCACTTATTTATTTCCCATACACGAATATCAATTGTTTATTAGACCATGTGTAATGGTGGGGTTTTGAAAGGACGTGGAGTATGATGCGTCAGTGCCACGCAGGAGAGAGAAGAGGTGATGGAAAATGGGTGTAGTGTTAAGTGCTGGAGAGAGAAAATGTATTGATTATTTTAATAATTGATTTTATTTTTTATTTCTCTTTTTATTTATATTACCATTAAAAGTAAAAAACATTTATAAAAAAA
>WOUH02000007.1:5794707-5805678 GCA_009936405.2 Stevia rebaudiana
ATTGAATCATTGCTATTGTGTAAATCCGATGAGTGACGTCACCTAGGGGCCAAGCCTGGGAGACGGGCGTCACAATTGCCACTACTTTTGGGTACTTGGGAGGGTAGTTGGAGCATTTGATGTGGCATAGTGTGATTGGGTAATTTGGGAGGGTACTTTACCCTCTTAGGGTACCACTCCCTATACCCTAAGTGCTTACATTTAAGGTCGGTTTGGTATGGTGTAATGAAATGGACGAGAGAATGAAATAAATGAGGTAATGAAATGGATAAAGGAGTGAAATAGATTATTACTGTTCCATTATCCTGTTTGGTTAGCATATGTAAATGGAATGAAGAAAAATTATTAATATACACAACATTATCCAAGATTATTAAAAATATATTTATAACTAACAAAATATAAAAATCATCCACAATATTCCATTTTCGAAGCAATCATTCGAAAATATCCAACTAAAATAAATAAAAATCATTCGACATCGAGAATGAAACTAGAAAAAGGAAAGTGTGAAACGGAATAAAAAAACAAGGATACACCAAAGAATAGGATAGACACAAATTGAGGGAATGGGATTACGTATGTAATTAGTGATTTCTTTTCTTATTACAACCAAACATCACTTATTGCAATACATTTGAATGGCTTATTTCATTCCTTCTCTTATTATCTCATACCAAACACTACCTTATAATATCCTATTTAGCACGTTCCTGGGGTGTCACTACTGATAAGTTGCACCCTCAACTTTCAATCATTACAATTCTAACCCCTCAATCTTATAAACCGATGTTATAATATAAAATAGAACAGAGAATTAAAACACAAGAAAATACGTCCAAATTCAAACTTGTAAATATGTTTGTATATAATAAATGAGTCAAGATCAAACTTGGCTTAAAAAAGCATGTCTTAAACGAGTTGAGGTGTGAGACGTAATAAAACGGTGGGTGTGTCGTTTTTCTCTACATGAGGCGAGCTGTGTACAAAAGAGGGTGGTGAGCCACACTTTTTAGGTAAACAAAAATAAGTATGAGGCACACATTTTGTACCCAACTTGGATTTGTGCTTCCTAATGTTGTCCAACAAGCTTTATAAGCCGTACATATACATTATTTATATATCAAACCTTATATAAAGCTTATTTGTACTTAAATTATAGGTAAACGATTATAGAAACCCACGAGAAATATACTAAATTGTTATATCATATCTCGCCTCACATATGAAAACCGCTATGCTTCTCTGCTTCGAACTTCACGCCTCGGTTTTGGACCCTATCGCCTCGACGCACCTCACGCTTGAAACTCTGTGACTGAAAACTTACTCGTTGTACTCATTACGAGTCAAACTATCATTTATTTCTATCTGGTTATATGTCCAAAGAAAAGCATAGATATATTCATTAAGAAAAACAAGTAGTTCAACTAGAGACGTAAAAAAAACCGGACACCTAAATCGAAACCGGCAAACTAACCCAAACCGGCAAACCTCATCCCGCAAAGAAATGAAGAACCGCTTGTTTAACCCAGACCGAACCGCCAAAAGCCAAAATCGAAACCATAAATTCCGTCTTGAAATACCAGTTCAACCAGAACCAATTTTAACTCTTGTTAACCCAAACCAAACCGACAAAAAAACCAAAACCGAACCTATCAATTCCCTCTTAAAACACTGGTTCACACTAGTACTGGAACCAAATTTGAGTATTGTTAACCAAGATCAAAACCATGACATCCACAAAAACCAAACTATCTAGAAACACATTTAACAAGCCAAAAACACGATTATCCTCGATTTCACAACGACATCAAGGTACGAAGATCTGCTAAATCGATCTCTCTTTTCTCTTCTTTCCCCTTCTTACAAAACGCTTCTTTAGCTAACTTCTGTTTCTTTTCTTGTAACAACATTATCCTCTCATCAATACTATCATTAGCAATCATTTTCACCACTTTAACCTCCCGGTTCTGACCGATCCGATGGACACGATCCATCGCCTGTTCTTCAACAGCCGGGTTCCACCACGGTTCCATCAAGTACACCCGCGATGCAGCCGTTAGGTTAATCCCCGTACCCGAAGCCTTAAGACTCGCTAACAAAACCGTGGGCCCACCTGCACCCAAACCGCCAAACTCTTCAATCACATTCGCGCGCTTTCTTGCACTCATTGCACCGTCCAAACGCAATGTCTTGAATCCGGCTTCTTTTAACGGTTCTTCGAGTAAAAGTAAGAGTTTACGGAACTGTGAAAACACAACGGATTTAATAGACGGGTCTTCGGTTCTAGATGCTTCTAGAAGTTTCAAAAGCGCGGTCGCTTTGGAAGATGGTTTACAGGTAGAGTTATCGACATCGGGGGTGCATTCGGGTGGTGGTGAAAAAAGGTCAGATTCGGTTAACC
The DNA here is from genome assembly GCA_009936405.2 of Stevia rebaudiana. Lineage (NCBI taxonomy): Eukaryota > Viridiplantae > Streptophyta > Magnoliopsida > Asterales > Asteraceae > Stevia > Stevia rebaudiana. The sequence continues at coordinate 5,797,112 of WOUH02000007.1, forward strand.
GATGGCGGCATAATGGACATGAAGATATTGAACTTTTCATAGCTCGAATTATGCAGTTTTCACAGAAAATGTGAGCACAAGATGTGATGATGATTTTGGACGGTGGTGAGAGGCAAATCGGGCAATCTAAATCTTCACTGTCTTGTAGTAGTAAAACTAGTTTCTTTAAAAGCTCCGGTTTGTTGGATGCATCTACAAATTTGGATTCAAATAGATCGCGATTACTTAAAAATATCAAAACATGTAAACACAATATTGTACAATGAAGCACAATTATAATAGTAGTTAGATAAACATCACAATATCACATAAAGTTGCATAACAAGACTAAAATATCATACTTACCCAATTCGTCGTATATAAAGTAATCATATTAACTGTTTTATGATATAAAACTGGCAGCAAATGGAAAGTAAATAAAGAGAGGGGGGTAAAAGGAAAATACCTTCAAAGTTGTAGGACAAAAGTGATGCTCTAACATCTGAAGGGACCAATTCTGTATGTGTACATATTTGTCGAAGGCGTAAAATGATGCTCAAAACTGTAGAGTAATTAGATGTTACGCTTCCTTTAGCGATATAATTTGCAACAAAATTCTTCGCTTCGGTTTCCATCTCATCATACAATTTTCGTTCATCCGTAGAAAGTTCCACGTGGCATGTATGTATAGTTTTTGGAGGTAAGCCGATTGAAGTTTTTTCTTTTGTTCGTCTCAAAGAAAACGTCACCATCAATGCCTGAATATTAAAAAATACAACACTTTTATAAGCATGGAAAAAGAATTCTATAACATATATGTTGACGCGTTTACTTATCAACAGTCAAAAGTGGGTTATTGATTATAGAGTTGATTACAAATATGGACCTTGTGGTTTGGGCAAAGTAACTAGTAAATTTTAAAAGTAGCAAGTCTGGGGTTTTTAGTTTTAATTTTGTAACGAGTTTGGGTATTAATGCTAACTTCCATTAAATTTTCAGTTAAATCCAAAATGAAATGATCAAAATACCCTCTGACTTTTTGGACAACCAGTGAAAAGTGAAAGGGTATTTTGGTCATTTTCACCCTAATTTAACGGAAGTTAACCTTAATACCCAAACTCGTTACAAACTGAAAGAACAAACCCCAAACTTGATACTTTCAGGATTTAGTACCCAAACATGTTACTTTACTCAAACCATAGGGACCATCTATGTAATTAAACCAGTCAAATGGGCCAAATACAAGGTTTGCCGAAAAGAGAAATGGGTCTAAAGGGTTAAAACTAAAAGTCATCAAAGTTTATTTATAAAGCTTACAGCCTCTTTGATTGTTGTATTTATATAACACATCCACTATTGATAAAAACTGGCAGAACAATGTGTGTGGGCCCGGTCCGACCTGCTTTGGTGCCTCTAAAACTAGAACATGAATTGACATGTCATCGGTCACTCAATTTTCTAAAACAAAAATGTTCTTAGAAGCATCAGACAAGAACAAAAATCCACATTAACGGGTCAGTTTGGGTTACGCATTATCCCTAACGGGTCAAATCCAAAACTTTTAGCAAAGTGATTTAAAGTGTATTTTCAATGCTTACAGCCGTAAATCCAATAAAACTCGATGTAGTGAACAATCACTGTTAAAATATTAATGCAATAACTATTATAAAAAAAAAATTAATAAAATAAAACAATGTTTGTAGGTCAATCTGACATGGCCCGTATTAAAAACAAACTCATTTGAACCCAAATCAGTTTTGAGTTTTGACCCGTTAAACAACCCACACCAACCACCCATTCTGCCTCTTATAAGGCTTTAAAACTAAACACGATTTAACTTTAACTCGTTCTGATAATTTACTCATTTTATACCTGAAGTCTTGAGAGCCCGTTTGGATCGCCTTGAGAAATAGGTCGTTGCACCAAACTATCCCAATAGCTTTTATTCGAAAACGGGTCGAATCTTAAAAACGCCATGAGAGAGAATAAATCCATTGAACCATTTTGTATCGGTGTTCCGGTAACAACCCATCGGTTTTTAGCATTCAAGTTAGTTACAGCATTACTTTGTTTCGCCCTATGATTCTTGATTATATGTGCTTCATCCAAGATCACACGCCACCAATCTATCTTTTTGATCGGATCATGTGATGAATCAAATTCACTACCTAATGTACTATAAGTGGTTAAAACTATATCATACTTTTGAAGCTCAGAAACATCTTGTGTTCGTTCACCATAGTACATATAAGCTTTTAGTTTTCCACGTTTAGTGTGTTCGGTTAATTGTGTTACCCAAGTTGAAAAAACAGATGGTGGACAGACAACCAATGTCATTTTTGGACCGACCCAACTGGTGCATTCGTTTGTTTTCTGTTTCTTATTACCATTTCGCGATCTCTTACGAATCTTGATAACCGATTGCTCGTTTTCCGTTTCAATTACTTCACATTTTCCATCAGTTGAAACCTTACATTTATCTAAAGCAATTAAAGAAAGCAAAGTGAGAGTTTTACCTAATCCCATATCATCTGCAAAAATCCCACCACGAAACGGGTCGGGTCGTTCATCAGTTTGATAATTCGTTAACACATTCAAGAAATTGTTATCTTTTTCTACCCAAAACGGTGGCAATTCGTTGGCATTCTCACGGTGGTACAACCAGTATAAACCTTGTTTTTGGTGAAGAAAAAGATCCGGTAAAATGAAATCTTTTGGGGGTTCAATTGTTCCTTTGACAGCATTTTGACTCGAATCCTGGTCAACTAACTTAAAGATCTCATCCAAATCACTCTTGTTCTTCTCTTTCACAACAACTGATTCAGATGTACCGAACAAAGGATTATTATCGTGCAACAAACACAACCCATTACGCAAAAACGCTAACCTGACGGTTTCAAAAGAATCCATTCTCGCAAAAACGTGAACATGACATGGGATTTTGTACCGAACGGTGTTTTTAGGGCTTTTGGGAACAATTCCTTCAACATGAACCAAATTGGAGTCGATTAAGGGGGCAAGAACACTAGATACCTTCCTTTCGATGTGACCAACTTGAATAGTTCGAGTATTTAAGACTTTGATAGCGTTGGAATCAAATTGATTTAACGGCTCTCGAACAAGACCCACCATTTCCCGGCCGTTTATACGACCGGAATAGTACTGCAGTCCGACGATGTTGGCGATCACGAATCCTACCATGTAGGTTTCCGAATTGGTTGAAGATGGTGATTGGGATGATGATTGATCTTCATCTTCGACGGAAGCAAGCACCGATCGTTCAAGACTCATCTCGCACAATTGGGGACAAAGTTCAAGTCAGTCGGTTACAGCATAGTCGCATGCTTCATTATATCTAGCGCCGCGACGCGATATACAAATTTGAATAAATTAGACTACTTCTGAATCTAATATAAAGAGTAAATTGTCGTTTGCGTCCTGTGGTTTCACCATAATATTCATTTGGATACAAAGTTTTCATTTTCATCTATTATGGGTCATTTGTTTGCATTTTTTATCCGTTTGAGTCCAAATCACTAACGAAGTTAGATTTTTCTGTTAAATTTTATTAAAAAGACCAAAATACCCCCAGGACTCAAATGGTTGGTTTAAAAAGCTTTAACCCGAAAGAGACTAAACCCCAAACTATAAGGACATAAACTGTCTTTGAATCCAAGTATTCTTATGCTGGGGTTTGCTTCGATCTTCATACTGTTAACTCTTTTAATAAATACGACAAATGAGTTGATAAGATAATAGTTGTTTTTGATGACAGCCATCACAAATGGGTTTGCTTCGATCTTCATACGGTTAACCATTTGAGTCCTGGGGGCATTTTGGCCTTTTTAATAAAATTTAGCAGAAAAATCTAACTTCGTTAGTGATTTGGACTCAAACGGATAAAAAATATAAACAACTGACCCATAATGGATGAAAATGAAAACTTTGTATCCAAATGGATAATATGGTGAAACCTCAAGGACGCAAACGGCAATTTACTCAAAATTAAATTAAAAACTAAGTTTCAATTTGGGTCCCTCTTATATGATTTGAGGTCGCTTACACTTTGAGTCTGAGTTTCTATCGCATCCTATATTCATTGCATGTCCTCGTGCGTTCTAATTTCAGCAAATTGAGTTCATCTAACTAACGAAGTTACTAATAGTTAGAGTCGTTAACATTTTAAACGTCACAGTTAGATGGGGGACTACTTTCATCATTTCATTATATTGAAACCCTCTATTGTGAATTGAGTCCCTAGGTCAAACACCCACAATGGCTTAACTCGCAAGTTTCGTCCTCACCCCATTGCCACCGCTGTTCCTTCCGTCCAATCATAATCACCAACGCAACATAAATTGCCCTCTCCATGTGGATACAAGCAAATATAACAATTACCACAATCTCATTTCTATTTCGATCGCGTGTCAATTTTTGGGCCAGTCAGCTGATCTAACGTCTTAACCAACCGAAATCGCGACTAATCTTTGTTGTTTATTGTTTATTGTTGTGTTTGTAGCCGGAATCCGACTGATTGCTAGTCTAGGCCATTTATGTGTGCATTCATGACTGGTTATTAAGTGCTAGAACAACCGGAACTTTGATTTTTTTTTAGAGTGGCTAGGATAAGTTGGAGTAGCTAACTATAATCTTGTTCGCAATCGGTTTTTATAGGTTTTTCTTTTGGTGTTGAAACTCTACCTAATGCTAACTAGTGTAATTTTTTTTTTAAATAATTCTAACCTCAAATATCATAGTAATGGTTTTTTTTATATTATTTAATCTACCCCGTAAGTGTATAAAATTTAAGCTTGAATTTATCTATTCTGTTTTGGAATGGTGTTAAGACAGGGGAAGATTTTGGTATGTTGGTGGGAAACATGCCAAAAGAAGAAGATAACTTATATTAGGGACCTACAGTGCATAACCGTATGACCAGAATGATAATTTAATCATATTAAAATAGAAAACTGAGTTCAGTCGGTCCAAGGACCCAAATCGCTAATCCGAAAGCACGAGAACGCAGAGTGAAGATCGGACACGATGGAAACTCAATGCGTCAGCGACCTTAAACTACATGAACGCAAATTGCAGTTTACTTAAAAAATTATATCGATTAAATTTAGTTTCTCAAATAATTAAATAGACCCAATTAGTGGATACGATCGTGGCCACTTTAATTGAACAAATAAACATATATAAGTATCTAGATGGACAAAATTTTGTTAAACTTGTTAACGAAATAGATACGTTCTTGTATGTCTCTTGGTATAATTTTCTTTGTAGAGCTACCTTACTAGTTTTACTCAAAAGATAAGAAAAAACTAACATACCCACCTCTTTCCCCTTTATTTCTTTTCACATGTCCACTCTTTTACAAAACCAACAACCACCTTCACAACACTCCACAATTGGTTTATCACAAACCAATTTATGTATCAAATCGGCTTTGATTAAGGAATCAGTTACATAATTTTGAATTGAATGTTGTTGCTAGCTATTATTTGGATTTTAAGATTTATGTAGTAATTGCCTCGTATTTATGGGTCCAAACTTGTTTGGTCTAGAACCCGTTTGGGTTGCTCAAGCGTAGTCAAATTTATATTTTGGCTCAAGCGAGTTCGGTTGTAAGAGGGGAGGGAGTCGTCCCGTGACTCCCCACTCTTCCCCGCTTCCACGTCAGCGGCACATCAACTTTTCTCACTTTTCCCATTTTACACGGTATCGTACTACTTTTCCCCACTTATTCTCACTTTCTCATTTTCTTCCTTTTCCCCTCCTTTGTCTTCTCCCCACAATCGGTGAACCTCGGCTTCCCTTCCCCGCGTTTTCCCACCCCGGATCCTAGGGGTGGTGTTCCCGTCCGGCCCCGAAATGGACCCATTTTCCTCCCGGACCACTCTGTGTCCCCTAACTGGTTTACTAGGGAAAATGATCGGTTCAGTTTAAAAAGAGTTTTTTAAAACCTGGTGTTTATCCGGTCCAATTAAGGTCTAAAGTGGTTCCAAAATGGTTTTGGTTCAAGTTAAAACTGGCTCCGGGCCCTGGCCCAGGAACAAAACCGCTAGTTTTGGTCCTAGTAAGCAGCCCCAACGTCTAACCCAAACATTGATTAAATGACTATTTTTATGAACATGAATTGTGATACTGAACTCGTGAACAGCCCAAGCATAAAATAAATTAGATTAAAGAAAGCTAGGCCCACTACAAACCATGATAAATTTGTACGCCAACTAATAGTGAAACCTAAATATTTCAAGCCCAGTATACATCAACACGTTTGATGATATTTGAATCTCGGCTAGTTCATACTTTTAACACAAATATAATTATTCTCATGTCTGAGCTTGGTTACATGTACAACTCATGTCTTATGTGACGAGGCTAATGGCATTGCTCGTTTTGTAGGTCCAAATATAGCTTGCCAACTCAACAACAAAAGTATCACCTGTTGTAGCTCGGAACCATTCAAAAAAGGTCCGCCCCTACTAGCGGTGTCAAGCCGACTCGTGAAAAACGCGAGACTAGATCGGTAAAAAGTTCGAATGAGCTGAACCTAAACGAGCTTGTGCCCTAAAATATGACTCGTTTACTTATCGAGCCGAACTCCAGCTTCACATATCGAGCTCGAGCCGACTCGCGAGCCTAAACAAGCTTTTTCTTTATATCATTTCTATTAATCTAATAACTATATATTTATACAAATAACTATTTATACATATTTATAATAAAATAACTTAAACCATATATATTATGTTAAATATAAAAAGTATAATTAAATAAAATTAATAAAAATATACATATTAAATAATAAACGAGCCTAGCTAAGCTTAGCCGAGTTCAAGCTTGGAAATTTCTTTACGAGCTCGAGCTTTTGAACCAAAGCTCTAAACAAACTGAGCTTGAGCTCGAGCCCCCTTAAATCAAGACGAGACGAACTCGAGATCGAATCGACTCGTTTACACCCCTAATTCCTACTGTAAGTGGTCCGTCAATATGAGAATCCCCGTTCTACATCGCCATGTTGGACTCCATCTACGACCACGTACGGGGGTGGATCAACTATGTATGTAGGTAAAGTTAGGGCTTTAGGCCCCCAATTCGAAAGACCCCCCAAATTTTGAAGTTTTTGTAACTAATTTTACAACTGATGTTTCGTTCCTCCCTAATCTATACAATCACAGTCAAAGGTTGTTCCAAATCCTCCGTTGTTGCTCTCACTTTTATAAATTTGTTATGATCTTGGTTGTTAATTTAGTTTCACTTTTATAAAGTTGTTATGATCTTCTATTCTTTGATCGGGATCTTGAAACCACACGTAGTGGTTTTTTATTTATTCCGTATTAACTTAGTATGTACATCAATGTAGTTGTTCTAATCCTCTTGAATTCAGAGGTATCACACTCAATTATGCTTGTAGTTTAGAGTTTGGATTATCATTTTTTTTCTTTCTGTTTCTCACATACATTTTGTATTGATTCAACAATTTGATAAACATGCTTTAAAGAAATCTTACCAAATTTAACAAACTGAATACAAATGTTCAGGCCTCTAAATCGACTGGAGTTAAAAATTATATTTATTATGTTGCCTTTGTTCGACTTATGTATAAATATCCTACACTGATTTCACATTTGTTCAATCCATTTTTAGTTGAGCTGGTGAAGAGTAAAGATCTAATTTCTTACTATTGTAACTACGACTTAAGTTATTTAAATACTTTACACGTCAAATATATTTCAAGGTTTTAAGAGTTGATTATATAAAACAGTCGCTACTAAAGAGCAAAAAATATATAAGAACTCAATTTTTCTATACTAATTATGAACTTTTTGGATTATTCTTACCGGTTCAAAACCCGAATAAAACAAGTGAGTTTTATCACATGACTTTGAAAAAGGGTTTGAAATTTTAGTTTGCTTGAGGCCTCCAAATCAATTGAACGGTCCCTGTCCAAGTGGTTAAAAGTCTGAAAATAATGAAAGCTTTGATGCATGAAACATGAAAATATTGAAAATCAATAGTAGCAAGAAAAGGTTAGGCTCTTCACGGACCAGTACCAAAGGGTTTGTAGCTGATCCGGTTGTTACTCCCTCAATCAATCCTGAGAGTCAGATTCCTATTCTAAGTTAAAAATAAAAATAAAAATACAAATTCACACAAGTTAAACAGCATGTGATCTTTGACTTTGAAGCACTACTCATTTACTCAACTAATGTCGCCTACAATATTCAAATGTTCACACTTCACAGTTCACCGCATTGTTCTATAACAACAATTATAATATTAGATATTCGTTTATAATTAGAAAACCAACAAGTATAATACTAAATATTCGTTTATAATTAGAAAACATGTGACTCCACGACAAAATTTTAAACAGTTCTACTTATCATCTCTTTTTGCTAAACTACTTTTTATAAAGGGTTTTGCTATTTGCACACCCTATTCCCTATTCTCACACCCCTGCCAGCCTTATACGCCACGTATAGGACTATACGTGGCGTATATGCTACTTTTCACCGACAACCTCGTACCTCGTACTGCAGTCGATGTCGGGATCTATACGTCACGTACAGAGCTGTACG
>WOUH02000007.1:5805778-5821914 GCA_009936405.2 Stevia rebaudiana
AAGTACAAACCAAATGGAGAAGTGGAGAGATACAAAGCTCGATTAGTAGCAAAAGGCTTCACCCAATTAGAAGGCATTGATTTTCATGACACTTTTGCTCCGGTAGCAAAGTTAGTGACTGTTCGAACGTTACTCGCAATCGCTGTCAAGAAAAATTGGATCATCCATCAACTTGATGTCAATAACGCTTTCTTACATGGAGATTTGGACGAGGAAGTTTATATGAAGATTCCTCAAGGTTTTGACAAACAAAAGGAAAACAAAGTTTGCAGACTTAGAAAGTCTCCTTACGGTTTGAAGCAAGCTTCTAGAAACTGGTATCAAAAGTTTACTTCTGCTTTTCTGGAAGTTGGCTTCCAGCACTCAAAAGCGGATCACCCACTTTTCATTTTTAAAGAAGGGGAAATTTTTCTCGCCGCTCTTATATACGTCGATGATGTCATCATTGTGGGTAATGACATTGCAAAGATAACAAAAACAAAGACGTTCCTCAATGACAGGTTTAGCATAAAAGACCTTGGCGTTCTAAAGTATTTCTTGGGTATTGAAGTAGCACGAACCCGAGAAGGTTTGGTTCTCAGTCAGAGAAAGTACGCTCTTGACATACTTGACGACAGTGGGATGCAAGGCTGTCGACCTAGTGCCTTTCCTATGGAACAAAACTTAAAGCTTGGCAAAGGGGATGAAGAAAAACGAGTGGATGCTGGACAATACCGTCGACTGGTAGGAAGATTACTCTACCTACAAGCAACCAGACCTGACATAGCTTACTCGGTGAATGTTCTCAGTCAATTCGTGTCTGACCCACGACAAAATCATATGGACGCAGTCATGAGAGTTTTGCGTTATTTGAAAGCCACTCCGGGACAAGGTATCCTCCTTCCTAAATTGGGGGGGGATGAACCTTGTGGCTTACTCTGATTCAGACTGGCTTGGATGTCCTGACACGAAAAGATCTAGAATGGGTTATTTGTTACTTATTGGAGGGCGCCAGTCTCTTGGAAGTCAAAGAAACAATCAGTGGTATCACGTTCTTCCGCAGAAGCCGAATATAGAGCAATGGCCGCTGCAGTAAGTGAGACTTTGTGGATGCGTTGGCTCTTACGAGAACTAGGAGTTAACCAAACCGGCCCAACCACTCTTTTTTGCGACAACCTAGCGGTTAAACACATCGCTAACAATCCCGTATTCCATGAACGGACGAAACGCGTGGAGCTAGATTGTTACTTCGTGCGAGAGCGAGTCGAGTCTGGAGAAATAGAACTGACATACATTGATACAAAACTACAAGTGGCGGACTTATTTACTAAAGCATTGAGATCTCGACAGTTGCAGCTTCTTATTGGCAAGTTGGGCATTTGTGACCTTCATGCTCCAACTTGAGGGGAATAAAGAAGGAAATGATTTAATTATTTTATTTATATTATTGTGAGAATATTGTTTTTCAACTAGGTGATCGCTCCATATTTTATTTCATCTAGGTTTTATGTAGTTCGATCAGTTAGTTTTTTATCTATCAAAAAAGGAACGAATTTCTTCACCTACGTAATATCCCAATGTAGATTGGAATTGACCGATGACCTCTTAGTCATAAACAGAACCTTTCAGTGTCTCATACCATTGAGCTAGAAGCTCGTTTGTATTTACATATTAATTAAAATTTTATTTTATGACTATATTTATAATACGTTTTAATTTGTTATATTAAACGTTTTGAATTAATAAAAATTCATTAAAATCATATATTTTAAATGTTTTATATTCCTATACTCTTTCACTATTACTATAAAAGTATTTAAATCTTATATAAGTTGTACATCTTTTTTATTTGTTACAACCCCAGTCCCCAGTAACATATAAAAAGTTTAAATAATAAATCAAGCATCCCAAGTCTCAAAATCACCTCTGAATTATGTCATCTTTTCCATGGATTCTCTGTACAAAATTCATGTATGGGGTGATACTAATGCAAGCATGTTTAAACTGGGTGATATCAGCTTCAGTCTCCGATGAAGTAGTGAAATTACCCGGCCAACCGCCGGTCAGTTTCCGGCAATTTGCCGGATACATCTCCGTCGGTGAATCTTCCAAACAGAGATCTATGTTTTACTACTTCGTTGAAGCTGAATCCAACTCGTCTTCCAAACCACTTGTGCTTTGGTTAAATGGAGGTGATAATCAGTTACTCACTGTGTTTATACATTAGCTTGATTATTTGATTTTGCGGAAAGAATGCAGCAACTGGTTGCGATTATTGCAGGTCCTGGTTGTTCGTCGGTTGGAGAAGGGGCTTTTGTTGAGCATGGTCCGTTTAAACCGAGTGGTAGGGTTTTGTTGAAGAACAATTATAGCTGGAATAAAGGTACACACAATGAGAATCTTCGTTTCTGATTCTGATTTGAAATTTTTTTGCGACAAGTGTTGATTTTATGTTTGAGGTTATTAATTGCAGCATTAAATGTTTACATTTGTGCCCTAGATCATTAATTGATACTCATTTTTTGTAAAATTTGGGGTGCAATTTTTTTTTACATGAACACTAATCTACCAAGAAATTAGCTGTTTTCGATTTGGTCTAAATGGATTCGGGTCAATTTTGAGTCGAACTTTCAAACACATTTAGCCTATCGGGTCGTGTGTCTGTCATGTCAACCAGGTGGGTTCATGGATGCACCCGTTTTAGCCATTTTCTTGAATGTTATTACGACTATTTGAGTATTTTTTTATGCTAAAATTTAAAAGCTTAAAAACAATTTGGCACATTTTTCAACATAATTGCTCTAAAAACAAAATAATATATAGATATAGAACTTTATAAGATTTATATGAGAAAAAAACATACTTTTATTTTTTGGTTAACTGGTAGTGTTTGTTATCATGTGACCCACGTATATACATGTCATGTGTGTGACAATATGTTCAGGTGCGTGTTGGGTTAAACCCAAACTTATATATCGTTTGAACTACTAAACCATTAATTAATAATAAATAAAACTGAATTCCTTTTGTCACCAAAAACTTATTATAGAAATTTCGTGTAGGAATAATCAAGATTATTAATTCCTTATGATGTATGCAAATATGCAATAGCTGAGCTTTCTTCTTATCTTAACCAATTTTTCTGAAGTTATATATATTATTAGCTTAAAACTTGTGTATTACACGAGGTTTAAATATAATCAACATTTAAAATGTTATCGTTGAATCATTGCATATATATATTAAGTTACTACGTTTTGAACACTTAAAAAAATAAATGTTTGACACTTTTATGACTATATATTCTTTGAGATTTTAAAATTATTCATTTGAAACTTTTTAAATATAAGTTCCTTAAGTTTAGTTGATAATTATATAAATTAAAGAAACGTCAAATTTAAAATTTACATAGAGTAAGTGCGGTTTTCTTCTCCGAGATTTCCAAGACTTAAACAATTTTAGTCCACCCTTAATAGTTTCGTCCATAACGTTTTATGTCTTAACAATTTTCGTCATTAATCCTTTAACAGAAAATGTTAAGACTTGAAACGTTAGGGATAAAATCTGTTAAAACATGAAACATTAGGACGGAAACTATTAAGACTTGAAACGTTAAGGATGAAAAATTTTAAGGCTTGAAATGTTAAGGATCAAAATTGATAAGACTTGAAACTTTAGAGACCGTTTCTGTTAACGGTGTACTGAAACTGTTAAGTATTGCAAACCTAATGAAAAAAATGGAGTTTACTTTTTTAAATATATAAGATAGATACCTGATTAGACATTAACAAATTTAAATATATTATATAATTTAAGATAATATAAAAAGTATAAAAGAATTCAAATATTAATCTAATTAATTTAAATAATAAAAAAACTGTTAAAAATTGAGAAAATGCCAAGTGACATTTTTTGAAATGCTTTATTAGAGGTAGATTACAATCATTTTATTTCAAAATGAGAAAATATCTCAATAGGTGATTTTGTAAGATGTTGCAGCTTTTGTGTTACATAACATGAAAGATATCTTAGCTGAATGCTTCTAATATGATGCATACTTTTAGATGATAACTAAAGGCACAAGATCGATAATCAAGAACACAGAATTTGGGTGAATTCAATTACTATTACAATTAAAAAAATGACTCAAAAACTCAATTACAATAATCCCTCATTGTGCTCATAACCCTAAACTTGGTCATGTTTATATAGACAAGACCCGACTTAATCGACAAGTTATCTAAAACCCTTAAACCCTAAAACCCACTTGTTTTAAGAGTTACACGAGCTGACCTTTATCACCGACTTGTAAAAGGCTCATACTCGGGAATTAAACCCAACAATAACATTATTTTTAAAATTTTATGTTTTTGTTTTCACAGAAGCGAATATGTTATACTTGGAATCACCAGCAGGAGTGGGATTCTCTTATTCTGTTGATCCGTCTTTTTATACATCAGCAAATGATGTCATTACTGGTTTGTTACTTTTTATCATGAGTATGATTCATTGTTATGGTTAAAATATGTAGATGATTCTATATATGTTGTTCTAAAGAACTAATGTTATTATGATATCATTGCTTTTGTCAAATTTAAATTTGATGGTTATTGTTTCTCATTTCAGCTAGCGACAATATTGCTTTTCTTGAGAAATGGTTTGAAAAATATCCAGAGTACAAGAATAGGGACTTCTATATCACGGGTGAAAGTTATGCAGGTAAGATATGTAAGAACTATAAACGTAAAAGTTGTATAATTATTAAAAAAGCGTAAATTTTGTAATCATATACAATCGACGGATGATTTATTTATCAGAATTTTCCAACAAATCTTGTACCACAAAAGTTTGGAAATTATTGTGTTGACTGGACTGTTTTGACTGTTGACCCGTTACCCGGTACTAATTTTGAATTTCGCAGGACATTATATTCCTCAACTTGCAAATCTTATAGTTCACTCAAAAGCCAAGATCAATCTCAAAGGAATTGCAGTGAGTAAAATCAATAACCTTTTTTCAGGGCAACTGTCAAATAAACCTATAAAGTTTCACTGAATTTGTACATAAGTTTCTAAAATTTGGTTTTTTATTACATGATGAAAAACCTTTACTCTATAAACTTAGCATTTGATAAAGTCTTGGGCTTTTATTTTTGCCAAATAAGTCCTTTTTGCATATGATTAAATCCTCAACTTTTTACAAATTAACAAAAAGGTCCTTTTTTTAATTTATATGTAAATCCCTTAAATTTAATAAAAAGAACATTTATCAACTTTATTTAATCATACAAATAATATCAAGGACTTGTGTGACAAATTTGAGTTGTCTTTAAAAAAAAATTAGCAATTGTATTTTTTTTTTAACTAATAATTTTGTTGTGTAGATAGGTAATCCACTTTTGGAGTTTAATACGGATTTTAATTCAAGGGGGGAGTATCTTTGGTCTCATGGTTTAATATCAGATGCTACATATGATATGTTTAATACAATATGCAATTATTCAACTATTAGAAGACAAGCTCAATCTAGATCTGTTACGCCTACTTGCTCGCGTGTTGCGAATCAAGCTTCAAAAGAGATTGGTAGATTCGTTAATGCGTATGACATCACTCTTGACGTTTGTTTGTCAAATGTTTTCTCACAATCACAAGTTCTTGACCCAATGGTGAGTTCCCAATTGTTGCTTATTATATGTACAACTGCCAAATTCGACCTACTGAATTATTAATAATAGGTCATTTTCGTTTAAACATTTAATAATTAGTTTGTTATTGAAATAATCTAATTTTGCGAGCATAATTGACGGATCAATCTTTTGTAAAAAAAAGTTTATAATTTTTTGGACAAAATGTGTTTCTGAAAAATCTACCTGACCTTGTAACGTGTCCATTTTGCCACATTTCTAACGGGTCAAATTCATGCAAGTTGCATTTTTATTGCATGTATCGTCCTAAATCATTTCAATCAAGAAATTAGATTATTTTGCAATCAAAATTGACACTCTAAATGCGTACAAAAAAGTTTTTTCAAATGACAAAATCTGTTTTGGTTAAAAAAGACACAGACCCGTCTGTGACGACCCAAATCCATTTTGACCCGTTTCCAAACCATTCTGACCACCCATTTGCCGATTTTATAGATCTGGTTCAAGTTTTTTTGTCTGTAAAAACTAAAAACCATTTTTTATATTTGCAGCAAGATGAAGAGACAAAGATTGATGTTTGTGTGGAGGATGAAATGATTGTATATTTAAACCGTAAAGATGTTCAAACGGCACTCAATGCGCGACTTTTGGGTGTCAATACGTGGACCCCGTGTAGCGAGTAATTCACGAACCCAATATGGTATTCAAGTCTATGAATTAAAAAACAATATACACTAATATTTTTGTTTTTTAATTAAGTACAGAGTTTTAAGCTATGATATGGAGAATCTTGAGGTACCAATGACTCCAGTCTTGGTCTCCCTTCTCAAGTCTGGCATTAGGATCCTTGTTTACAGGTAAATGACTTAAAAAAAAACATAATTTATTTGTAAATAATGTGATTAATTAATATTAATATTAATCTTTTTATGATCAACTAATTTTTCAGTGGAGATCAGGATTCAGTCCTCCCGCTAACCGGGACACGAGTGGTGGTTAATGGATTGGCTAAACAATTAGGTTTGAACGTAACTCTACCGTATAGAGCGTGGTTCAATGGCAACCAGGTTAGTTACTTTTGTGTTTGCAAATAAGATGTTATGTGTTTGCTTTTTAGAGGTCACGATTTCAACTCATTTACTAGTCAATTGAGGTTATGCTTTATTTTATCGGGTTTTATACTCTTATGGATGATGGATCTAATTAAAAAGATTCACATAAAACTAAAAGTCATCCGTCGAATGAGTCAACTGGGTTGAAAGTAGTGTTAATTACTCTAGTAAAAAAATATGAAAATAATTTAATTTCTTTAATCATAGCTGACAAACATACATTTTTTTTTTTGAAGTTTATTAACTCTTTCACAAAATAAAAAATATGTCAACAATAATTATAAGTTCACTATATAATAATAAATATACTATGGTTAGTTATTTATAGCATTTTATCGAATGTGGGAAAGTTTAAATGAGAACTCATGTTTTTAGGAGAACTCTTTTTTACATATGTTTACACATTTTGCTTTTCCACATGTGTAAAAAAAGAGTTCTCAGAGTCCCGCAAAAATAAAATTTATCATTCGTCTTTTGTGGAAAACTTTTTTTTTTACACGTGTAAACGTTTGTTAAAAAAGTGAACTTTTTAAACATCTTTTTAAACATGTGTAAACATGTATAAAAAGAGTTTTTTAGAGTTATCGCAAAATCAAGAGTTCTCATTTGAACTCTCACCTTATCGGAATAAATCAATAATGCTCTAGAACATAATAAAAAGATAATATATTTTCATGTTTGAAAGGTAAACATGATATTATCAAAGCTGGTTGTTAGAAGCATACACATGAAATTGTGAACTTTTAAAAGGATAAAAATATGAATTTTATTAATAAAACAACCAAACCCAATAGAATAAAAAGGGGAAGGATCATTGGGGAACCATAAAAAAAAAGAACTGGGGAACACTTGTGAACCGTTCATCTTTAATACAAAAAAAATAATCCAGTATAAAAAAATTAATCAAATAAAAAAATTAATCCAATACAAAAAAAGTAATCCAGTACAAAAAAAATAATCCATTACAAAAAAAAAATAAATTAATCCAGTACAAAAAAAATAAACGGTTCACAAGTGTTCCCCAGTTCCCTCTTTTTTATGGTTCCCCAATAAACCTTTCTCTAGCAAACAGGTCCTTTTTGCGACTGATTTTTACTTTTGGGTTTAGTTCTTAATGTTTATTATTGGGCAGGTTGGTGGATGGACACAAGTGTATGGTGATGTTTTATCTTTTGCAACAATTAGAGGAGCATCACACGAAGCCCCATTCTCGCAACCAGAGCGATCACTCGCTCTTTTCAGAGGTTTTTTGGCAGGAAAACCGTTGCCGGCTGCAAATGAAATCACTAAAAAACCCGAACCCGTGATCCCTCTTCTTTAGGCTGATGAGAACCCCTTCTTTGATTTGGAGTAGTGTAAAAGATTATAGAGCCTTTCTGTTTTTTTTTTTTAATTTTTTTCCCTGACCCAAAATTCTGGATAATTAATCTGAATGAAATAGTTTGACTTCCCCCTCTTCATTCATGTATAGTTGGTTTGTAATTTTGTACACCATGCATACGTACATTTTTAGTTTAGGTTCTGAGACTAAGAGCATTTTCCCATACTCATCCTCACTGGCAGAGCATATAGGAGGCCGAAAATCATGAGACACGTAATTTTTTTCTTTCGATCACTATATATCAGTTTATATGTTCGGGTCACCGGTTTGGGTAGATGATTCGGGTCGGATCGGTCAATCAATAATAAAACTCTATATATCTAAATTTTCTTCATTCATTCGAGTAAACAATCTTACATATAAAAAATTACACATGTTTTTAACAAATAAAGATATAAAAAAACTTGAAAATGTGATTACATGAAAGTATAGCTACTCATTTATGTTTAATAAAATCATGTTTTTTAAAGTTATAAATATTTTGGGCTGTTTTTGGCCCATGAGAGCCCAAAGCCCGATAAAATGAAATGGGTATAAAAGAAAAATATGTTATATGGTAGTAGCAAGAGTGTGAGAGAGCAGGTCTTAAAGAAAAAAGAAGAGGGGACGAAGAAACCCCAAATTTTCGTCACCTTAAAACCTAGCTGCAGTGTTCTTTCGTTTCCCGGAGTACCGTGGGATCGTCTTCATTTTTAGAAAGCGTCTTCACTATATTGGGGTGACCAAATCCAACGGTTGAATTGTTGCAATCATCTCTCGAAGTCGGGTTTTGAACCCTATGTTCACTGCTGCAGTATATTGGTAGTTTTGTTTCTTTTTGTCTTTGATTTGATTTCATATGCTTGATATTATTGATTCCAAGTGTATAATGATTGTTGTATGCCTCTAGTATACCTAGAGAAGACTATGTATTGCTCTAATTTTGGTGATAATGGATTTTAAGCGACTCTAATAGTCTCGTGGCTTTTATTCTCACATTAAGAGTTTTTCAACGCTAAAATTTTGGTGTTATTTTGTTACATTAGTATTCTTATTTGTTTTTATCAAATTAATATAACCGATGGAAATGTTCCAAATGTTGTGGTTGTGTGTGATGATCGTGGAGGCGAAGTACTTAACCCTGGGCAATTCACTTCTTGGAAATTCCGTATGAATTTTAGGAGACAAATAGTTATAATTGTCGGTTTTATTGTTTTGAAGGTGTAGATGTTCATAAATTTAGCGAGTTTCCTGTTTTTTATTCGAAAATCCAAGAGTTATGTGTAGGTTCATTCTACCATCGTTGGTGTTATTGGTATCTTGCTCGGGTTGGTTTTTACTTTTCCAATTCCACCGCTAGCTTTCCAGGTAGCGATTGGAGCCAGAAGTATGTATGGAATGATATCTAACAATCCAACAATATAAATCTCTGTTTTTCATTGTAACTGAAATCATCAATCGGTTAATGATTATTAAGTTCTGACTAGAGTATTTTCTTAGATTATTTTAGCTGTAATATAATTTACTAATTGTTCACGTGGACATCTAAGTGATTAAGATGTGTGCTCTCTCTTGTAGATGTGAGGTTCAAAACCTATTAGAAGCAAATATGAAACATATTAATAGTAGATTTGAATGAGAGTGTGTTTGACGTTAATAAAAATATAATTTACTAATTAGACCATTTTTGAATCCTACTAAAACTCTTATCTTCATCAAAATATCTTACTACTCCCTTTCGGTCTGCGTGATGCGCGTAGGTTGTGGCAGTTCGGGCATCTCCGAAGTTGCCACGTGTCGCTTAGTCATTGGCCTAGAGTTTGACACGTTTCTAGTGTCGTGCCATGAGTTCTGTGGCGCGGGCACGTGTTTCCAAAGAAGTCACATGGTGACACGTGGCCCACACGTGTCACTGCGTGGTATTACTGATCTGGCACTACTGGTTAACTTGTTTCCTGCTTCGTTCAGACTTCGTTTCGCACGCGGTTTTTGCCTACATTCACGATTTTCTATTTCTTATCTAACCCCATTAATTTCAGCTCCTGAAAAGGTGCTGAGATTTCAGGTCTATGGAAAGTTATATCGTTTTGGTGGTATCTTTCGTACCGTTGCTCGTATCGCAATTTCGTATACACTCAAATGATTATCATAATATTTATTTCGTATAAATATGGAGTTACAATGGCACACCGGCCTCCAAGATTACATATAGTACAAAGTTGGAATCTGATCGCAAAAAATGTGGGAAAACAACCATATTTTTATATAGTTGTTTTTACATACTCATACTCAGCATACATATGATCTTTTTTTAACTTACTTGAATGTACTTAATAATTGTTGACATTATTACTTGTATTGGATGCAAATTATTACATTACCTCTATGCAAATTATTCTCATATATCTAGGTTACTATCACGAAAGAAATGAACTAATTTATCCGTCAGGTTAACCG
Organism: Stevia rebaudiana; assembly: GCA_009936405.2. NCBI lineage: Eukaryota > Viridiplantae > Streptophyta > Magnoliopsida > Asterales > Asteraceae > Stevia > Stevia rebaudiana. Next base: position 5,816,331 of record WOUH02000007.1, read on the forward strand.
ATGTTGGTTGAAAATAATGTATAGTGCCACTACAACTAATCCTTTTTTTCAAGTGATTAGTTAGCTCATCACATATTTTACCATTGAACTAAATGATCTTGCATTTTTAATCACTTGTGGATTTACATTCGTTTGCACAAATGGATCCTTATGTTCTTACAATATTACATGTATGAAATGCTCACCAAGTAGTTGACAAATATTAATTTACATGTGTAACATGTTAAGAAGTCAAGTTGCTATCATCTAGTATTGCATGGACCTAGAAAATTGAAATGAAACTTGTTGTATTTGTTCGTTTGATCTTTAGTGAACCAATGTTGAACTTATGATTGTTTGTTGAATATGTTATGTTTTGTTTAATCAAGTAAACATGTATGTGAATTATGTAATATTAGTGGCACTAGTGATGAACAATCGTGTCATGCCCTGATGATACCGCAATCGGTTGGGGTGTGAGATCATGATCTCATAAATCATATCTTTGTATTCACTTTTGACTACTTGAATTATCACATGGTTATCAACTATAACGAGCTCACCAGCATTCGTGCTGATATTTCCAAAATTCTAAACATTTTCAGGTGATAAGTGGACTCTCTCAAATAAGTGAAACAACAACAATGTTGCACAATCACAACAACATGCATATTAAGAACATGTTTTCAATCTATGTATTGTTTAATGTATTAAGTAGTCAATAATGTAACATGTGACACCCCATTTCCTAGCCCCCGGTCTTCGACCGGTAAAAGAGCGGTTTGTCACCAATCAGTGAGAATGCAGGATCGAGCACAACCGGTTTAAATACAACTTAATTACACCAACACATTTTATTCCATATAATGATAAGTTACATTACAACGGAAGCAAATAATTTACAATATCATAACCAAAACATGCAGTAGTAGCACAGCATGACAACCTCAATAGTCATTCCCTTGTCTTGTTCATATGCATGAGATTACATACATTATGAAAACAGTCAGCTATAAGTTGGTGAGTTCACAAGTTTTAATATCACGTGTGAAACCACTGAAAGCATGTTTAAGACCATAAAACTATTTGTAAAACTGTTGATCAAATTATTTCCAATGTGTTATTATCATAAGTGAATTGGCACCGAGACATGATATGATTTTGCCCGACATATGATAACCACACATCATATAAGATTGGTCAATAATGCATACACGTAAGGAAACATTTTACCGCCTGAGGTTTATCAAACCCAATAGTACTACACATTATTACTGAGTCACCTAGTGTTAACGGTCCAGTGTATAGGGGACTTTGCTTGTATGGTATGAAACACTTATGTAATAACGGATAGTCATTGTGTCGTGTCAAAGAAAACGTAACTTGTATGTGTATGCAATCTCCCTCGTATATTGTCAAACAAGTAAAACAGAAATGGGGCTATGAAATCACGTTGTCTTTAAACCATTTGTGCTCGATCATGCATTCTCACTGATTGGTGACAAACCGCTCTTGGACCGTTTGGAGACCAGGGGCTAGGAAGTGGGGTGTCACATAACCGATGTACAAGTTCTACGTGATGCGTAATACAATAGTTAATTTTCGTGTGTTCTGACCCAACGATAGAGAAAGTTTCACCACATCTAAATGACATCACCATCAACCTTTCGCATCCATCAAATTCAGTTGAAACATTCAAGGTAATCAGTGACATCATTAGGTGATGAAAGGTGGGAGTGTGACACTACCGCACTCCGCTGCCACCGCCTTATGCCACCTGCCGCCATCGCTTCCTACCACCTGCCGCCACTGCCACCGCCTTCTGCCACCTACCTCCACCGCCCTTGCCGCCATCGATTGCCACAACCTTTCTCCATGGACATACATTTCAATTTTCATAACAAATACAACCAAATAAATTTTTTATTTTCAAATGAATCATATAAATTTCAATTCAAATTCCTTTTCATAATCCAATTTCCAATTACAATTTTAGTTCCTATTTCAATTAGATTTCTAACAAATTTCACAAACCAAACGAACACTTAGAAATAATACTTTGAAACCAACTAAACGCAAAATCTCCTGAATTAAACGAGCTAAGCTACAGCATTAATCAATAGTGGGCTCGACTCCTCTACACTCTGGTCTTAATATAAATGAATTCAATTAAAAAACATTTATCAAGATTGAGAAAAATCAAGAGATAAAAACTACCAATAGAGATATAGCTGTAGGACTAGTTTTGTTATTACCTCATAAACGGAGGGGTACATATGCACTCTCCACCGCCATTGTGCAGTGTGATGCGAGTTTTCTAGGGTTTTTGTATCTCATCCATACTTCGTCTGATTTTATTGCGGCAAACCCTAATTCTCTCTCAAATCTCTGCACCATGACTGCTCAAACTCAAGAAGAACTTCTCGCAGCCCATCTTGAGCAAGAAAAGATTGATGTAAGAACCCTAATTTATCTCCTCTCCGATGAAAAACTTCATTTTTTAACTTCGGATCTGTTCGAAGAATTTGAATTTATTCGATCATTGTGTCCGTTTCAAATGGTATCATTGTTGTTACTCAAGTGTGCTAGACTGATTTGACTTCGATTATGCAAAATTGTTTAGCAGAAATTTGGCTAGTAGTCTGCTATATGTTATATGCTGCTAAGGAAGATTGATCTCGTCTCAACTGTTCTAATTGTTTACTTTAACTACTTCGTTAGTTTGATCAATTTATGTCTTTTTTGGTTGTTATTTGCTTCATGAAGCTCATTTTTTTTTTATTTGCGACCTGTTGATCCCTTTATCGTGTAAAGAAAGATCTAGTTTTTTTTTTATTATGCTGATGTCTAAATGTGCTTATCTATGCTTTTACTATCACGATTTTTGGGTTTATGGTGGTCTGTTGGGATATTTTGTTAAACATTTCAATATATTTTTATAATCATATGAGAGGTTTTTTTTCAACTGTTTACCAAATTTTGTCTGGTACGTTTGCATTTCTAGCTACGTAGTGATTTTCTTGCTTTGAGTATTTCTAGCTACGTTTGCAGTTTATTCTTAATTTCTTATGAATAGTGAAAGTGGTAATAAATTATTTTTAATTATATCTTCAGTATATATTGATTTTATTTGATCAAAACTTTTACAAAATTCTGTTACTTTGTGTTTTTTCTTTTTGGTGTCCATGAGGGTAGTTTTGTACGGAATTTTTTTATCCAATTGTTACGTAATGTAATATCTTATAAAAATGAGGACTTGAAAAGAGTTAGAGTTCTGAGATTGAATCTTTAGGTTTTAGAAAGTGAATTTCAACATGATTTGGATATTTGTTGTTTCAATCATACAATTTAAAAGCAAATCATACCTCTAGGGTTTAATTCATGAAGCAAGCGAGTCGCGAATTAAATTATTGTTCGAATTTGAATTGCTTTTGTGTTGCTTGTTAATTATATGATGCAAATGGTACTTTTTGCAGCATGAGGAGCCTCTGGTTGAAGATGATGATGACGAAGATGACGATGAAGAAGATGATGACAAGGATGATGATGACGTGGAAGGTTGGAATGAATTTGACCTAATTTTGTCATTTTTTGCTTTGTTCACACCACCTTCCTGTTTCACTCAGTCAGTCACTTATCAATAATTGATTCTGTTTATGTTGATCACTTTATCCAAATTAAAAATTTTCCTTATTATTTGGTGTCCAAGGTCGAAGTTTTTAACAGACAAAAAGTCGCTCAAAGTATGTTTTTAGTACATAACTACATACAAGTGTACCTCCTCATAACTCTTTAAGAAAACTTATTTGTTATTGTGATTATATAATTTCTGCATTTATTATATTTAGTGTGCTATATATTTTAAAAAATTTAAATTTTTTATGTGGAATTAGGACATGGAGATGCAAGTGGGAGATCTAAGCAAAGTAGAAGTGAAAAAAAGAGTCGAAAGGCGATGTTAAAGCTTGGAATGAAGCCTATTCCTGGCGTTAGTCGTGTTACTGTCAAAAAGAGCAAAAATGTAAGTTTTTTATGCTAAAAAAGATATAAAACTTGTGATTATATCAAAATCAGGTAACGCCTGAAAGTTTTTTTTAATTTTTTTTTCTTGGTATTTTTGGGTATATAATCAATAATTGTGTAATTTCAGTAAAGATTTAGAAAACTTACACATTAATAAATATGTATTATACCTTTTGCAGATTTTGTTTGTGATTTCAAAGCCTGATGTATTCAAAAGCCCGGCATCGGATACTTATGTTATATTTGGTGAGGCTAAAATAGAAGATTTAAGCTCACAATTACAAAGTCAAGCAGCGGAGCAATTTAAAGCACCTAATCTGACCACCGAGCCTGAGCCTGCAGCGACGGCTCATGATGATGAAGACGTTGATGAGACCGGTGTGGAACCCAAGGACATTGAGTTGGTCATGACTCAAGCCAGTGTGTCCAGGTCAAAGGCGGTCAAGGCTCTTAAGGCTGCAGATGGAGACATAGTATCTGCTATTATGGAACTCACAAACTAGACTTTAAGATTGTGATTTTTGTTTTGTTTTGTTTTGTTGTGTATTGACTGACTTGTTTTGTTTTCGGTGTGTGTGTAAAATGGTTTATGATAATAATAACCACTACTATCTGAGATGAGATGATTTTGAAGTAAAAAGTTCATAAACGTCATAATTGTAGGTTTATGTGAGTTACACTAGTGGAAGTGTACCTACTAATACTTTTAACTTTTTTATTAAGAAGTTAGCATTACATAAAGACATTACAAGAAAACATAAAATATATTAACTACTCTAGTAAACGATTCGTTATTGTAAACATGAGCAATTAAGTCCGTCGTGAGTTGGTCATGAAGTTTGTGGTCGTGTATTTAACGACACTTTGCTTGCTTTTCTTCTTTGTCAAGTTATATGAACGCCCGATGTTCCTCTGCCAGGCTATTTTTCCTTTATATATATATATATTTTTTCTGATAACCTTGTAGCATGAAAAGTATTAGTATCACATCTCATTCATCAAACAAAAAATGGAACATCGGATACAAATTAATACAAGAACTTATGTATAGCTAAATGGCAGGATTTATTTGAATATAGTAAAACTAGCTTAAAACCCGTGTATTACACGTGGTTAAATAATAAACACTTAAATTTTTTATTATTGAACCATTACATATATATATTAAGTTACTATTTAGTAAAACATTCAAAACAATAAATGTCATCCGTAACGTTTCAAGTTTTAACAGTATTCGTCATTAAACCCTTAACATAAAACTTGAATCATTAGTAACGAAAGCTGTTAACACTTAAAACATTAGAGACGGAAATGGTTAAGACTTGAAACTTTAGGAATGATTTCTGTTAACGATGAACTAAAACTATTAAGTATCGTAAAACCTAAGGATAAAAAGTGTAGTTTTCTATTTTAAATATATATGATAAATACTTAATTAGATAATTAATTAACATTTGAATTCAAAATTGATAATTAATTAACATTTTTTTTTTCAATAAACATTTCCTTTTTCTTATAGAACAAGTACACGATTACAATAACGAGGCGGGTAAACGAGCAACAAGCTGCGCCGCAACCCCCT
>WOUH02000007.1:5822014-5847302 GCA_009936405.2 Stevia rebaudiana
TATTAAGAAATCCATGATCCATTCTTTCTTTCTTCCTCAAAACTCTCAGACGGAGAATCGGAGTCGGATGAATAAAAATGTACTATAGGAAGTCTCTGACTTGATAGAATGCACAATAGCTATCTAGGACTTAGTGTAATTCACTAATGACATGCTTAATACAGTAAAACCTCTATAAATTAATAACGTTTGGACCAAAATATTTTATTAATAGATATTATTATAACGATAAATTAATATATTATTAATTTAAATAGTTAACTTACAAGAATAAAACTTTGCATAACTTTTTGTTGCAATACGAGAATACAGTGCATCATCTCTTAAGTGTAATGGGAAGATTTAAAGATAAACTCAATATAGATTTGAAGTTCACAAAAAAATAAGTGACTATAGATTCATTTTTAACTAGACAATCATAGAATTTTGGAATATTCTACTAATTATTAATTTATAGTTTCGATGGGACCAATATATTTACATTAAGATTTCAAAAAATTATTATCTTATTATTTTATCGACTGAGGACCGAACAAATTATTAATTTTATCGAGGTTATTAATTTGGCGAGTATTAAATTATAGAAGTTCTACTGTATACAAAAACATGATAAAATGCATAAGCAGAAAAGGTGAAAAGGTATTAAGATTGGGCTTAAAGGAAAATAATACAGGCAATCAATCAATATGTTTTATATTAACAAGCAACGAAAACAGTTTTGACTGGCTTGAGAATGATTTGATCCCAAAATTACTTGTCTCGTTCATGATTCGAATCGACTACATTTTTAACCATGAAAATAGCAAATAAAGGGTTTAATGGTCACAGGCCGGGTCTGTATGGGTTATCGGGCTTTAACCGATAAGGTACATAAGGAAAGGGTCCTTCACGATTAACAAATCACGTTTTCAAAACCCCAACCCTCTCGATACAACTAAATCATTCTTGTGTGCTTGTGTCGATCATCATCTACATAATCATCATTTCCAGTATTAATCTCGTCTATCAAGGTATTTGCAGGTTTCTAATAAGTTGGTTCGAGGAACGAGAGTTTACCGACTAGGACTTTGGGGTTTTCGGTATAGGAAAGCAATCGAGAATGGAAAAGGATGAACAATGATCGAAATGAGTTTCTATTCATGAAATAATTAAAACAAATCGAAAGAAATATCATTTTCAAATCAAGAAAAATTTGAGATTCCTCCATGAACTGTGCTCGAGTTCATGCGAAAGAGATGAATCGTTCTCGAAAACTAACCTCGAGAACGTTCAAATTTATCGAGAACGCTCAAATTCTCTGAAAAATTCTTCCTGTTCCCAAGTTAACTAACTCGAGAATAAAATAAAAATTCGAGAACACTCAAGGTTCTTGAGAAAGTTCTCGAGTTCTCGACAACACGACAACTTTAAATTAAAAATGAATTTCGAGAAAACAAATTAAACTCGAGAATGAACTTACAAATTCGAGAACACATTGTGCTCTCGAGAAAGAGAATTTTATGTTAAAGTTGAACCTCGAGAACGCTATTCTAAATTCGAAAATGGGTTGAGAACGATGATTACCTCAAAAATAATCTAAATCTAACACTCAAAATCAGCATTAAGTTAACTTTTGTTAAAGTAAATCCTAATTTACTTTTATTGGTGTGTTTTGTCTCAAATTGTGCAGATTCAGATGGCTGAATAACTTCAGATTGTTTGGAAGGACAATCATAATATGGCCTTATTAATGGCTTCTCCACCTGAGAGTCAGCAACAGTTTGCTTTGGCTGTATGAGGGTTCGAAACATGCAAAATTTCTCAAGCTTTGAGAATGAACCCAGTTATTCATGAAAATTTGGTGGAGGAATTTTGGTTAAACACAAAGCTAGACAAGTAAGGAGATAATGGAAGGGGTACAATCACTGCCACAGTCCAACGATTAAATGTGGTAATCTCCGAGAAGGTGATTAGGGAGGTATTGGCTTTCTCCGACAAGTCTACAGATCCGATTGTTTTTCAGAAGGAGGTTATTACTCGTGTTTTAGATGATATGGGATATGAGGGTCCCTATCCGATGTTACAGAAAAAGTTTTTTCATCCTTATTGGAGGTATATTGCGCATGTGTTCCTAGTATGTATGAGCGGGAACAAGGGAACGTTTGATATACTGAACAATGATCAATCTTCTGTGTTCGTTGCTTTAGCTGCGGATTGGGACTTCAATTTTTCAAAATTTATCCTCAACGAGATGAAGGGAAATTTAAAACGGAACAAAGCCGAGAAGTTCATGATGTACCCGTGGTTTCTCCAAATGATCTTTGATGAAAGGTTTCCGGGATTACAATGGGGTGTTGGGGTACGCGATCTCAAGATGATTAATGAGTTAAGCTTCCCATTGATGTTGCAGTACATGGGAGGAAATTTCAAATATGAAGGACTACATCCGCTCAGAAAATTCAGAGCGTTTGCTGAGATTGAAAATGTTGCTGCTGAGGAACCTGTTACTCAGACAGTAACGGTTGAAGAGGAACACGATGTTCAGATCCTTGATTCACCAAGTCAAGAGCATGTTACTGAAGAAGAAGAGTTTGTTTTTTACGTGGAAAAGGAAATTGAGGAGCAAGAGGCTGAACAGGAAAAGTTGCTAACTTTTGATAACCTTGCTGTGTTATTGCAATCGGTTCGAAGAATTGTCGGGAGTCCTCCTCCTGCAACTTCAACTGTGGAACCGGCACCTATTGAAGATGTTACTACTGATTTGAGGCCAAGAAAAAGAAGAAGAAGAGATCCGAGGCCAGGGGTTGTTATTCGAGAACCAGTTGTTATGCCTGAGCCGATTACTACTAAGGAGTCACTTCTTAGTACGCTGATCGCTCCAAAGCTGATCCTCACTGAACCTATTATCCCTAAACCAACAGAACCAACTGAACCTGTTGATCAAGAGAGAAGCTCTACTAGTGGGTCATTGTCTGAACAACAAAAGGTTGAAGATGTGGATCTTGATACATTTTTAGAATAAGATCAGAGAACCAGAACTAATAAAGGGAAGAATGTGCTGCCCGAAGATGAGCCGATTGATATCGTTGAACTGTAGAAGCGAGTTTTTGAGCTGGAATAGGAATCCATGTCTCACAACGTGGTTATCATTAAGCTGAGAGAAGAGAATCATGTTAAGGATGAGAAGAAAATTGTCTGCAATTGTGCTGGATATGCAACAAAAGCTACAAGAAAAATTGGTTGTTGCCTTAGTGAGTGATCCTACTGAGGCTACTACATCTGAAGCCGATACATCAGTTGCTCAAGAGTCGTTCATTCAACGCACCAGTTACCGGGCTGAAATGATGCAAAAGTATTTTGCAGGAGGTACTGGATTTTTGGTTAGCAGCGCAAAAGAAAGGGAATTGATGATTGTGAGAAATCGTGTCGCTCAAGCCGCTAAGGATGTGAATGTGTTTCATCCGACCAGGTTCGCCGTTGATGTCGATGACAACAAGTTCAATTACAAAGGTGACCAGTCTGGTATTATATGCTGGGGATATGATGAGATGAAAAGTCTATGGTGGGTGCGAAGAGCGGGATCAAAGAATAGAGTATTATGCACATCAAGCTGATTTCAAAAGCTTCACTGATGTTGACTTAGCTGATCTTGCAAGAAAGCCATTCTACAATCCAACCAACAACAAGAAAGGGCAGACATGGTTGGAGTCGTTGCATGAACATGCAAAAGTTGGATTTACAGATATTCAACTTGCTGTGTCCAGGACAATCAAGAAGACTACCAATTCATTGGGAAATCCTCTTGATCTGGATATAGGTGGCCACTGACGAAAAGGGTGAAGAAAGTTCCAATTTTGCCTAACATGCCAGAAGGGGCATTAGATGGTTTTCAGTTATGGGGTTTTGATGAACAAACATACGGAGTCATCATCAACTGAAGAGATATCGAATATTTGTTTTATGATCTCGTTGATCTGATGAGTTTGAGTGAGAATGATATGAAGTTTCTGATACAACAAAATCTCAAAGCCGATGCTGATCATATTGAAGATGCCTTGGAGTTTATTTTGACACTAAACGCTAAAATTAGGCATGGTGCTTGGGCTGTAGGAATGGATGGCGTATCTGCCTTGATATTTAATCCTAACATTCCTGACAGCGATAAGACAACATAACCTGAAGATGAGCAAACTGAAGAAGCACCGGAAACACAAAACTAGGGGGAGATTGTAGGGAAACATAGTAGAGTTTTGTGGTTTCTCGGTTAGAATAGGGGTTCTCGAGTACCACATATGGTTCTCGAGTAGATAGTGATATTGGTTTTGGGTTCTCGGTTTCGGTTTGCTTGGGCCGAAGGCCTTTTGTTCTCGAGTAGTATATAAACTCGAATGTTTAGTCATTTGTTCAGTGAAGGTCATACGAAATAAGTTATTCTCTCTCAAGTTTATTGTGTTCAATGTCTTTCATAGTGTATCAATCGGTTTGTTAAACCGAGTGCATTGATTAATACATTGACATTATCATTCATCTATTTCGTGTTTCTCATTGTGTTCTTGCACACACGTGATCCTATTCCGCAATCTCACGTGTCGTTATTGATCGATATCGGTTTTAGATCCTGTAGTGGAACTAACATATCACCCTAGCCTCATTTTCCCATATTCTTCGTTTTAATGTCGTGTTTTCTTAAGAGTGCTTGTTATTCATCGTTTTAAGCTCCTTTTTGCTCCTTTGCCTACGAGCACCTACAATTCAACATATAACCAAATAATATACATAAAGTAACATAAACTATATTAAAATACAAAAAATCTAATATAAAATACAAAACAAAAGATGTGTGTTTTGCAACATATCAAACATTCTCACACTTAAACCTTTTTTGTCCTTGAAAAGCCTTATGCAATAGAATCACAACTACACATTTATCACGATTGTCAATATATTTTTCCTATTAAACCCTACCACCAACAATCAATTTCCAATATCAGGACAATTTAATTTAAAATTAACGGGTCAATCCTAATATGTTTCTCACACACAAGCAGTATATCAATTAAGCTTATCTAAAATTTAAAGGAAAAAGCAAAGTCACGGACTACCTACCACTGCGCTCAACTGATCTAAAACAGGTAATATCACACTAATTTTTAGATGAAAGCGAATGAAGGTATGATTAGCATTTTACATTTATATAATTTTTTCATTTTTTTTTCATTTTTTCTCATTTAGGACTTAATTTAACTGTAACTCGGCGTGTGACACATAAGCTACAGCCCTCTTATTCATTTTTTCAGCTATGCTGAGCTCAAACAGTGGATTGGTAAAATTAAGTGGGTGCTATCCTTTCAGTTGTGCCAAATTAATAAAAAATTAACTGCTCAAGATCCTAAGACTGAAGTGGTTTCCCTTATTTTAATAAACAAACCCAATACCACTACTACGCATGGTAAAACCACAAACTCATGACATTTAAGTGTACTAATTCAATCAAAAGAAAAACTAACTATTGGTTGGATCTACTGACATATCACTAAGCAAGGGTACAATTTCAAAATAACATGAACTAAAAACTGAGTTATACCTATCATTTCCATTTAAATGCACAAATTCCAATTCAATGACTTATTGAAAATTTTAAGTTTATCGGTTTTAAGTGATTATTACTATACACATGTTACACATGTAGATATAATCATATTATAAAAACGATAGTTTCCCACACTCACGTTTAAAATATACATTGTTCCCAATGTAAAGATAAACATTATCAAAAATAAATATATTTCAAGAAAATTGGAAAGGACTTAGCTGGTTTAACGGTGCTACCTTCTTATCCTATCCTGCTCGATCGTATATCATTTCATTTGCAATCGGCTCCCAAAATTTCCTATTGAGGATGCTCTTTACAAATTGAAAAAGTCAAAGAAATCACCACCCGGATATAGATTGAGGACGGACAGGTCAATCAAAAACTGCAAAATTATACTAAAATATACCATTCAGTTATATAGACTTAATATAAAAAATAAAAACTACTCAAATAATATAAAAAAATTAAAAACAAAATAAACTTTTAAACAAACTCAAGAGACAATTATAAATTACAAAAATGAATTTCTACAAAAATAATTTTAAAGAATGGTATTTACAAAATAAGTTAGTTAATTGCAGGTATTTCGGGTTCAGTGTATAAATAATTCAGAAATAATAGTAAATTGGCAAACAAGTTGCCCCGTCCACACATTGAACCAGACGATATTTAAAACTTACCTCGACCTAAAATAGGTCCACTTCTATGTACAAATGATGAGTACTAAGGTAGGCAATGCTCGGATGGTGTCAAAACTGCTAAAATAAAACATTTGCTAGTCCGCAAGAGCTACGCGTTTCGCGTAGGATGGAGAATAAAGAGGGTTGTGCTGATTTTTCCTGCATTCCGACTTCAAGTCCTCGTGCTCTTCTTCCTTCCACCACTTCTCAAATCTCATTCTAATGCCGAGTCACCTATTAATTTCCTACAAAAAAAAAAAAAACAAACATAAAAACACAAAACAAAATACAAAAATAAAAATACAAAGACAAATAAGATGAAAGAAATGTACAAACTCAATCAGGAAACTTCTCCTTTATACGTTTCTCGCTCGTACAAGTTACTATCTTTCTACTACCGTTGGTCGAGGAAAATCCAATTGCAGATTGCTTAAACAAAACTCTACTCAAGTGACTGTTATTCTCATCTGGCCACCTAGACTTAGATATGTTAGGACCAAACCTAATACGCGACATGTAAGGAGGGGCATGGTTGTCTTTCACATATACTCTTACCACAAGACGGTCTCAACGTTTTAATACCCTCTTTGACTTTGGTGGCGATCCACATTCATATTCACTCTCGAGCTTACTATCACTCTTCAGCAATGGCTCATCATCTACCTATCACATCTACCACTTCATTATCTAGAGCCTCAAGATCATTTAATTCTCTAAGTTCTATGTGCTCTTCTAACGTCCCAACACTTAGTTCTCTACGTGCTAATAACTCTAACGTACTCCTTTAAGTCACTAAGCGGGTCAAACTTAACTTCCCTAACTTTTAAAGTTGAAACACATAAGTCATCTTCTCTAAACTCGTCTTCCATTAAGGGTGCATGATCCATTTTCTCATTTTCAACTGGATCTAGTGTCTCTTCGTCTTCTACCACCTCCTCATCTTCAACAACAGGCTCCTTAGCTTCAAAATATGCACGGAAAAATGCAAAGCCTTCACCCGCTTTATATTCCAAATCATCTTTATTAAGAACCAGAGGAAATTCGAACTCTTCTTCTATTTTGCCGTCATCATCACTAAAGAAATACGCTTGTGTTCGCTCAGATTGTGGTTCCTGCAAAGTATCATCCTCACGAGACAAGTTTAAAGTATCATAAGAATTTTCATAATTATGTAATGAATCAGAAGAACAATCATTATGATTTTCAGCAGTATGAGTAGAACACTTACCTGAATAAGTTTGTTGTCTCTCTAAAGTCACCCAACTTTCACTAAGTGTTTCAATTATATGTAAATTTTTTAAAAATATTTAAAATTTTTTAAATTGATTGAGGCAAATATATAATTATTTTTACTAGTTAATAAATATTATTCTTAATTTGACTTAAATTCTATAATTATGAAACTTTATTGTTATTTCATGAACTTGTTTTTCATAATTAACTCAATATTCATGTTAATTGAAAAAAAGTTTCCAGGTTTTTTAAATCAAGATTAATATATGTTTTATTTTCCTCAATAATTTTTAATTTTTTACCAATTTATAAAAATATATATATATAATTAGAGTACATAGTAAAAGTTGAGTGACTTTAAATTAATAAAAAAAACTTGAATGACTTAATTTGAACACTTAGACAAACTTAATTACATTTTTATTTTTATGATTTGTATTTAAATTACTATTTTTACAAATAACCCCTTTCTTAAACACACTATATACATTTATACCCAATAACAATAATAGTTATCAATCTCCTCTTTCAGCTACGATAGATCTGATCAAATTAGGGTTTCAAAACGGCGCCTCTATCATCTGCACTTATATATACTCGTATCCAACAATTTTTCACCACCACCCCCATCAAACTGCTCAGCCGCCTATGCTTCAATCCAAGTACAAACATCTCTTTTTTAACTTCAGTCCTTACAAATCGTTTTAATTCGTTCTCCAGATTTTAAAATTGATTTTGATAACTTCATAATTCGATTTTTGGATTCATCATTTATCTTTATCTTTGTACAATTTAATCTTGATATGAATTATTTTGATTCGTTCCGATGATGATTTGCCGTGATTATAAAACAAAAGATTTTGTATCAGAATGCTACATGGCATGATCGACTCTTTTACACCCATAGAATATGAGCATCATCGCATCAAAAATTGCTTCTTTTTTTAATTCAATGATTTTGTATGTAGATTGGATTTAATCGTTTGTTGGTTGCTGTGATTATAAAAAATTCCTCGTTCTGAATGCTATAGCAATGGCATGACAGACATTTTTCACCCATAGAATATGAGCAACTTCAATCGTTATTTGACTGAATCGATTTTTATTTTATATTTATAGTTTGCAAAATGTCTATATTTTGTAATTTTGTTTATAGGGGTGTGGCTACATACGAATATGCAGTGATTTGTGTTACTGTTTAATTCGCCTCTCCTGAAATTTATTTTCAAATCGGTGGTGTTTAAAGCCCTAATCTGATTATAGATTGGGGTTACGCACGCCTCCATATTTTGAATGTGGAATTTAAAGTATTATGATGATGACCTAGATTAATTGTTATTTGTTTGTATTTGGATGGAAAGTTATACGATTCAGTTTTTTCAAGCTATTTTAGAGCGAGTTTTGTACATTTAATTTCGAGACATTATTTTATGTTAAATTAAACAAACATAAACCAGTTTGTTGAACCAGTATGTATTTTAACTTCTAACCAGTCTTAAATTGTTACAGCGCTGTACTGAATTTGCTGATTTGGGAAAACCAGACGTAGAAAACTGTAATGAACTCTTTTATTTTTCTCTAGAACGACAATTTATTTTACCTCCATCGTAATGAATAGTTTTTAGGTTGTTTTTTAAGTTTTTTTTGCAGCTCCAATTATTCTATATTTAAGAACTGACACAAGGGTATCTTTCGCAAAACATCAAATTGAGCCTATTGGACATTTAAAACAGATATGGCTGGCAAAAGAACAAAACGTTAGGATAAAAAACAAATTTTAGTAGAGTGTACTGAAAACATATGTACAATGATTTTCTAAATCCTACTGGAGTTTAGAAACTATTCAATCGATTCTATTAGGTGGTTCAATCGCATCAAGTTTATGATCAACAAACAAGTATAAATGTAAACTGGAATGTCCGGTATTACTGTTGGTGTGCTTTATACATTGGTATCCCATAATGTTGCCATTAACGGTTCGCAGTTGTAACTGAAATATGGTGTCTCTTGATTTATAGTTTGTGTTATGATTACTTTATATTTGATTTCATTTTATAATAATGTAAAAATAATCATTCAAAAAAATAATTTCCTTGTAACAAATATTTTTTATATTTGATTTCATTTTATAATAATGTAAAAATAATCATTCAAAAAATTAATTTCCTTGTAACAAATATTTTTTAACCGAAGAAAGAAGTAAAATATAAGATGTAAAGTTGCCAGAATGAGGCCTAATTGCTTAAAAGGCTAACAATATTTAAGGCCCATTCAACAGTTAACTTCTCTGATCCCCATCTCATTGAGTCATGACAAATATAGTCCAAACACAATAACTTCAAGGTTCAAAAGTAACACATGACTCTTTATGGACCATTCAGTAAACTTAAACTTGATTGGACCCTCTCACTATATCCTATTCTTTTAATAGCGTAGGTGTTAACTTACTGTGTTTGGGTGTTATGTTTAAAGTCGACTCCTTGATCGCCGTAAAACCGTACCTCCTGATAACCATGAACGAGTTGGAATATGTAAATCCTCGTCTCCTGTCAATTTGGAATCCATGATTAAAACCCAGATTCGGCCCTTCACTCAAACCAACCAAAGCAAAAATCAAACTTGTGTCTCCACTCGAGAGGGCATGCCTCTTACCACCGAACCTGTATAGCTATAAATTTGTAAACATAATGTAAAGATCCACTTTATGCCAGGAAACAAGGCCCAAACAACTATCCCAAACAAATAATGTGATCGAGCAACATTGATGTCGGGTAACATCCATGGGAAATTAAGAAGATTTTCTCTACATTAGGGATTTAGGGGTGACTTAATCATTTTAGCAATGTTTTAAAAACCGGTTCAAACCGGCCTGTTGAACCGGGTTTTTCACATATGACTTTTACGATATTAGACGGTTTTATTGGGCGGTTTTTTAGTTGTCCAACCGGCCGGTTTTCCGGTTCAAACCAGCGAACCGGTTTTATATAGGTGATTCGACGATCATAATACGATACCCTACCTTACCTTTGACGATTCAGAATACGATACCCTACAATCGACGATTCGGTGACTTCATCTCCATTGAGGATTCGACTATCAGTAAGTCTAAAATGTCTCATTTTCAGCCTTTAACAAAACATTAAGCTTGCACCTTTCTTTTTTGGGCCTTTGAGAATATTATGAACAAATCCACATATCCACAAATCCACGGTATTGTTTGCATATGTAAATTAATATGATTCAACTTTTCCTGATTCCGCCTTAAGCGCAGCTTGACCCGTAACGAACCCATTTACCTTGAGCCCGACAAGAGGGGACACCCCTGTAAGATCCACACAAGCGTATTTTCCTCCTCCCCACCCAAACACAAGAACATCAGCTGGCCGTAGGGTAGACCTCCCTTCAAGCGGATGTGTAAGAAAGTTTACGGGGGCCTCTTTTTTAGTAGAAATACCCGCCCGTTTAAGAACATCACATAGGACATCTCGAACCAGATCATATATGTATTTAAACCCAGGCAACTCCTTGCAATGGACTACGTGCTCACCAAAGGAATCCAAACAAGCCTTGTTGCAAACTGGGCAAGGCTCATCAACAGGGAACAGAGGTATCATTAGCCGGTACTTAAGAATTGCCCGGTACTCCAAAGCCGACATATGTTGACCCAACCCTTCAACGGGGATAACCTTTAAAAAGTCCTGGGCATGAGGAGCTCGAAGACATTCAAATACCGCTTTTTGGCGAGGAGATAGATCAAATTTGACTCCCAAACTATTTACGATTCCACTAAATAAAGCACTCGCCAAAACATGTTGGGATTTAGGAGGGGCGGTGTCCTTATTAGAGAAACCGCAAAGATCATAATCAGGAAGAGATATGTGCAAGCGAACCATTGCACACCCATAATCAGAGTCCAACCCATCAATACCACACCCCTGGAGAATGTGGTCCTGTAAACTCCAAGATTGTGCCCTCGAGGCCACAAAAGCATATGTAGATACATCCTCCGCCGAACATAATCCCAACCCCCAAAACGGGTCGGAAGTGATGCTAGTCTCCATTGAAAATCTCCAAAAAACGCACCCTCGCAAACCACGATATCCTCAATTGCCCCCCGAAGGCCCTTATCAAAAACAGAAACTGCTTCCCCTACATACATAGGTTGGCACGTTCTGAGACGGAACAGCAGCTTTGCAACTCCCATACATGAGCGGAGTAAAAGGAGCTCAGATTGAGGGTCTCGCAGACGTGGAAGACAGCTCATCAGTTCCACAGCACTATTTGCTCTTTTCACAGCCAAACCACTGATAAACCCCGCATCTCGACTAACAGCGCCCCAAGGAGTTTCACCCCCAACATTAACCCCATTACAAGATGGCCAAAATACTTCTATTTTTTTTACATTGTGTTCAAGACCCAAGCAAGGCCCCTCTGCCATGATAATATCTAAGGCTTTAGCCACCTCTCTAGTGTCTCCAATAATCGTACCATCATCCAGGTACCATGCATGGAAAGGAAGCTTGCAACTATCCCTGATCCGACGAATGAGTGGATGTAAGACTAAGGCAAAAAGAAGAGGCCCCAACGGGTCCCCTTGCTGGACCCCGGTGGTGGACTAAATATGGCCAGCACCCACATATAACCTAGCCGACTGGCCATATAAAAAATCCACCCACAGGGAAATGGTCGGGCAACGTATCCGAACCTCATGCAGAAGCGAAGTTCTATCCACCAAGTTGAAGGCATTAGAGAAGTCAACAGTAAGCATAGCCAACGACCCATCTGAGTGAAACTCATTTAAGAACCTATTCGCGCTATGAAGCACAGCTTCCGCCCCACTGGGGACACCCACCCCAAATTGGAAGTCACTAAGGTATTTAGTCATCTCCTTTCTAACACCCCTCATAGCTACCTTAGAGACCAACCTTCTCCAAATCATACCCACAGCAATAGGTCTAATCCCATTATCTGGTTTTAGCAGCGGTGTGAGGGGGGCAGACGCAATAAACTCCGCCAAAACTTTAGGACATCTCCCCCCCAAACATAGATTAACCATCGCCACAATATCCCTAAGCAACCCAACGGCGATCGCGGACCCCTCTCCACAAAATGCATCCAAAATGTGTTGAGCCCTCAATCCGTCCCGCCCACAAGAGGTGCCTTTTGGGAACGACATAATGCACCCAAACACGGTATCACCATCCGCAACAAGAGAAGGCTCGCAGAGCAAGGAAGGAGACATAACTGGAGGGGGTAGGATGGGATGCTTAGCCACTAATGCTTTCAAAGTATCCGTACCATAAGGTGCAACCCCTGAAGAGCATAGGACTTTGACCGCAGCAGTGAAATGCCCGTCTGCAACCTTTCGCAAACATTGTTTAACATTGGTGCGCACCGCTGGGTTATCGGACTCAGTGAGTGTGTTATCGAGGCGCGAGGTCTCCCCCGATGGTTGGGCAAAAAGCGAAAGCATAAGCTCACGAAAACCGTCATCATCCCCCCAAGCCGCCAGCGACCGCTGAATACTATGGCACTGCAAAGACTTTCTGTTACCAGACCTACGCTCCTGACGGTTAGAAGGCCTAAAAACTCGCAACGTGCAACGTGGTAACAACAAAAGTCTCACCCATGCCTCGACCGACTCTGGCATAGCCGCCACCTTACCCAAAGCAGTAGCTAAGGCCTGGGAAAACGCCATACGACAACTATGAGGGATGCTTTTGACAGTCGTGATAGAAAGAGAGAAAACACGGTCGAGGAGAACCTCGTCCACCACAACCCCTCCCAAAGGAGCAATTTCTCTCTCAACATGCGGTTAGGGATCCCCACTATAAACTGTGGCATTTATTGGGATGTAGATAAATATACATTAAAAAAATAAATTATATATATTTCAGTAATTTTTCACCGATTATATTACAAGTTAACAAGGAAATTGCTATGTTATTGCGAATCAAGCATGGTAAATCGCGAAAACAACGGCAGAATCTGTCTTATAGTTAAACTCAAGGACAAACGTGTCAATTAAAAAATTATAAGGGACGTGTTGTAAAGTAGCAAATTTTAAATGGCCCAACGGCTAGAAATAAGACCGTTGGGGCAGCGTATACAATTCATCGGGCTTCAAAAAGGCCACCGTCTCTTTCGATAATCAATACTTTTCGATTCAGAGAGCAAGGGAGTTAGAGAGAGAAAGTAAGAGTGAGAGGGAGAGAGATTTTCAATCTTTGTCCATCGTTCGATTTCTTTTTCAAATTTTCATCGATCAATTCAGATGGGTTCAAGACATCTTCTTCAAGAACAGAACAGAGGTATTCATCTATCTTCACCGTAATTTGCTCTGGTTTTGGTTGTATACCATAAGATCTGGTTCTTGTTGGATTATTAGATTTGTGGGTTTGATTTACCTTTGATTCGTCTTGATGATTAAAAACTCGATGTGCGATCTGAAGTTTTCAATTATTAGGGTTTTTGTATCTTTACCCTGATTTACGCCTGAGTTTATTGTTCAATCCCGTAACAGCTAGTTAGTGTTGGATAATTTGATTCTTTTTTTAATTACATTTAATCCGATTAAATGATTTTTATCTCAATCTGAGATTTCGATGTTTTCTAGTTAATTACGAGTTTAGATTTGTGGGTTTCGATTAATTCCCAATCGATTTGATGATTTAAATCTCAATCTGGGATTTTTAAAGTTTTCGATTAAATTTTGGGGGGTTTTCGTATTACCAGAAACGTAGATTTCAGTTATCTAACTTAAATAAATCCCCTCTACGGATGACGTTAATCCAAGTGTATGGTTTTGATTACTTTTGATCCGTTTTCTGAATCTCAATCCGAGATTTCAAAAATTTCATGTTTTCGAGTAATTTTAGGGTTATTGTATCAATAGATCAGTCGATTTAGATTGTTTTCTAAATCGAATCTTGCTTATTATCAGGTGAAGCAGTTGGGCTTGTGAAACAGAAGAACAATATGGCGGTTGCTCCGGCGGCCGGACAACCCAAAAACCGCCGTGCACTTGGTGACATCGGAAACCTAGTTACTCTCCGGCCTCATGACGGCAAACCACTACCGGAGATCACCCGTCCAGTGACAAGAAGTTTCTGTGCACAATTACTCGCCAATGCACAAAAAGAAGCAGCAGAAAACAAAAAGGTCTAAACGCATCTTCAAATTTCACAATCAATCACACAAATTGTAACCGATTTCATGTCAAATCTAACATTCTTGATTCTGTTTTACAGAAACCGTTGGCGGGTAATGCTGAAAACAACAAGATACCTAAGAAGAAAGTTACTGTGAAACCAAAACCAGCACCGGTACCACATCAAGCAGCAGTTATTGAAATCAGTCCCGACACTGTGGAAGACAAGACAAAATCTGATTCATCATCGTCTTCGTCATCATCACCGAGGCGAAACAAAAAACCGCAATCGTCGCTTACTTCCACACTCACAGCGAGGAGCAAAGCTGCATGTGGCATGAACCACAAACCGAAACCAAAGAACATTGTTGATATTGATGCTGCAGATGCTGATAACGAACTGGCTGCAGTTGAATATGTTGAAGACATCTACAACTTTTACAAACTTGTAGAGGTAAAAGGTTATGTGTTTATTTTGATTTTTGTTGAATTTCATGAAGTGGGTTGTTTTAAATCTTGTAAAAAAAATCACTGCTTTTGGGTTAAATTGCTGTTTTCTTGAATTTCTTGATGTGGGTTTAAAAAATTACAGTTTTTATTGATCTGGGCTGTTTTAAATCCGGTCAGAAAGTAACTAATTTGGGTTCAATCAACTCTGTTTACAGTTTTTTTGAATTTATTTATCTGGGTCACTTATTTGAGTAAATTTACTGAGTTATTGAGTTTCTTGATGTGTGATTGTTGCAGAATGAGGGTAAAGTTCATGATTACATGAACTCACAACCTGAAATCAACGACAAAATGAGGGCGATTCTGATCGATTGGCTGATCGAGGTTCACAACAAGTTTGAGCTAACAAATGAAACACTGTATCTGACAATCAACATTGTTGACAGATTCTTGGCTGCTGAAACAGTTGCAAGAAGAGAATTACAGTGTGTAGGTATGAGTGCAATGCTCATTGCTTCAAAGTATGAAGAAATTTGGGCACCTGAAGTCAACGATTTCGTTCAGATTTCTGATCGCGCGTATGAACACAAACACGTGTTGGTTATGGAGAAGCGGATTTTGGGTAGATTGGAATGGAACTTAACCGTACCGACTCCATACGTGTTCCTCACCAGGTTCATCAAAGCCGCGGTCATCTCACCTGAAACCACAACCGCGGTAAATGTTTGTTATGAAATATTATAAAAATGTAAACTGTTTTGGTATTTCTGATATTGATGTTTGAAATGTATGTTTCTACAAGCAGATGGAGAATATGGTCTACTTTTTAGCTGAATTGGGAATGATGCATTATGGGATTATCCGGTTCTGTCCTTCGATGGTGGCTGCTGGCGCGGTATATGCTGCACGCGCTACAATGAGCAAGAGTCCCGTGTGGCACGAGACACTTGCGTTGCATACCGGATTCAATGAGGCGCAAGTGATGGAATGTGCGCGTATGATGGTGGCGTTTCATTCGATGGCGAAAACTGATGAAAAGAGGAAAGTGATTTACCGGAAATACTCGAGTGTTACGCGAGGCGCGGTGGCTTTGTACCCGCCTGCTAGAGCGCTGTTGGATGCAACATTGTCGTCTTAGATGTTAGCGGTTGAGATACAAGAAGAGAGAGAGGGAGATATAATCAAACTTATTGTTTGTTTGTTTGTTTTGTTGGTTAATGAATGGTATTACTCTGATATACTAGTACTCTAAACATTTAGTTCATATTATAACTTGATAAACAAACAATTGAATCAGTTTTGTATAACTTGTGGTATGAGCATCAAATTATTGATGGAAATGATGAATTGAAAACAAATTAAAATCCTTAGATTATGTGAGATGTAGTAATGTACAATTATTTGGAAAGGGTTAATTTAATTTTCTACTTTAAGTCAACAGCAAGTTTTTTGAGTTTGTTAGTGAGTTAGTTATGTATTTCAGTCGGTCACGGTCCTCGAATTTCTAGTTTCTATTGAAGGATTTGATGGCAATGCTAGAAGAGATAGGACCCTCATCTTCTATATCTTTAATGATATCTTTAATCAATATGTAATTAATTCAACAATTTACTAAATGTAACCAATTAAATGTAATTATATAAATTACAACTAATAATATACAATTTCTAAAAAAAAAAACGTTTTTTTCTAGTTTAAAAGTATTTTTAAAACTAAGGGTTTCTAAAAACTGTTTAACTTCTTTCAAGTTTTTTAAAATATAACTTATTTTTTACTTTTTTTTTAAATGTTTCTTATAAAACATTCTTCCATAACTTTTTTTTTTAAGTTTTTTCTTTTCGGGTTTTCCTAAAAGGTCCAGTTAAGATTGGAAAATGACAAAGATAATTTTGAAGTGTCATAGTTTATGAGTACCTCCTTGAAAGGACCAAGGCTCGATTGCAAGGCGGATAGTGTGAGTGGGTGAGGTATTCTACTTAAGGGCGTTAGTATAGTCCTTCTGCCGTCGTTAAAAAAAGCCATTTTGATATATACTTTCTTAAAAAAAAAATATCACTTTTCAAAAACTTTTTGAGAAAAAAAATATATTTTGTTTATTTTATATTAAAACGCTTTTTGAAGTGTTGGTCTTCACCTTGAATATATTAAATGCAGTCATTAATATTTATTGTTTAAAATTTTGTTTAAGATAATTTGATTGGATTACAAGTAATAAGTGTAATTATTACACTAGGTTGGGGTGTTAATAGAAAATAGGTGGGGGTATAGAAAGAAACACCCTGTAACAAATCCAACAATCAAATTTGAACCTGAACCATAAAGTCTATTTAGGGTTTCGTCCTTCAGAATCAATTTTAAAACTTACCAGAAATCTTAGTCGTAAAGTGTCTTTTTTATATTGGGGTTCTAAACGTCAATTTTTGGATGGCAACTTCGAATACGGAATTCAAAGGGATCAAATCTCAAATAAGAAAGGATACTCTGAATCATAGAACTCTAATGAAATATACGATCAACCAACATTTATCGAATTTGAAAAAGAGTCAGAAGAGATGGTTCGATCCTCTTCTTTTTTTTTCTCGAACCGAGAGATCCATGAATCGGGATCCTGATGCATATAGAGACAAATGGTCAACTGGAAGCAATAATTTTCAGGAACATTTCGTTGCTAAGCAATGGTCATTTTATGGTCATTCGGTATGAAACAACTCACAATAAAAACAAAGTGTATTAGAAATGCAAAATAAGAGCAAACAAACAAGTCACTATAAAAAAAGTGTTACAACCAATTGACAGGCAAACCAAAACTATGCCTATAAAATGATCAAATTAGTAGGTAAAACACACCCAGAAAATTTAGAAAAAATATCAGATCTCACTTTGGAAACCTGGTCATTAGTGAAATCAAAGGAGATAAAGTGATGCTTGATCATCTGGTCCAGCAAGTACCACCTGCAATTGTAAAATACTAAAATCATAAATAATGCATCATCATATATTGAGGTAATTCAAAATACGTTTAATCTCTAACGGGCCAAACTAGAGTATAATATTCAAGATTTTTTTAAATAACCTTTTACCTTTTTAATATTGTTGTTTTGTGTATTTGAGATTAATAAATATGAAAAATACGTACATTGCAATCAAGGGCGTATCTTCGGGCTAGAACAATGGCTGCGTTTCTGTCGCGTTCTGATTCAAACACTAATACAAAAGATTGACCTTTTCTTGATTGCCAAAATATTGATTTAGCTGCAAGATTCCCGCCACCTCTAAATCCACATAACTGAAATTTCGTCCAATTTTCCATTATGATCAAAATGATATTGTATTTCACCAAACAATACTTTTTTTTTAATCCGTTATCCTTCTAAATCTCATAATATAATATATATAGTAATTCTGTAGCAATTTGTTATAATTGTTTGTTTAATCAGGAAAACAATGTTATTACTGTGAATCATCTCATCTTATTATAGTATATATGAGATTTTGAACTTATAAAATGATATATATATATATATATGAATTTTTCCCCCTTTTTAAATATTTAATAAACAGTAATGCTTTTTTTCAATCAAAAGCAAGCAAAAAAATGTATTTTTACCTGCATTGATGTAGAGGAATAAGCATCTCTAGCCTTTGTAATCCATCCTTTTGAAAGCTTCATTCTCATTTTTCCAACGCATAATAAATGAGCAGAATGTGTCGTGTAATTTCGTCCATTCATCTGAGAGATAACCACCTGTAAATTTTAATACAAAAACTTTAATTTAATATCAACTCATGTAAAATAAAACCAACATAATATTCAAAGAATTTCTTTGTTGAGATGTTTGATCATTAAGGTCCTAATTACATTTTCATATAAACATTTTTTTTTACCAAATTACATGTAGAGAGTAAAAAATGGTCCCATAACATACACTGAATTCAGTATTTCCTTTTCTTGAAAGCGTCTCCACATAACTCTCTAATCCAACAGCTGTTATTAAAATTAATAATTTTAGTTATCACAAAAGAACAAAATCTGAAAGTCAACAAAAAGTAAACTAAATATTTTATTTAAAAAAAATGGGAAAAAGAAAAGAGAACAAACCAGGCTGTACTGGACAAGCTGTTGTGACAGTAGATTTTTGGGCATTTGATATAATATCAACTTGCAAAATTCTTCCAACATCAAAAGGTTCGGGTGCATAAACTGATTTATTAGCCCCTAGTGAAAAGTAAATTTAATGAAATAATGTAAAATAAGAAATATGCTCATTGAAGATGCCTTTTTTACTACAGGTGGCTAAACGGGTAATTTTTATCCGGGCCAGGTTGGCTTGACCCAAAACACTTTTGTTCATTTTTTTTATTTTAAAAATAATATATTACTTGAATGATAATCTAAATATTTGAATAAACCATTATGATGAATTTTGACCCTTTAGAGATAAAACATAATTCATAAGTAAATGGGTCGAACTGCCACATGTATTCTTAACAAACGCAAAATAAATTAAGTAAAAAAAACCAAAATATTTTTGAATAATTAGTTGGATGCAGATATGTAAATAATAAATTAATAAGCACCTGAAATCAGCTCCCTTCTGCTACATTGTGATGATAAACGGTACCACTGAATTGAACATTTTGAGAGGTCAATGACTTCTTCTGAACACGGTTGAAGTCGTAAAATAGACCCCAAACTTCCGGAACCTTCTAGAGAGTAGAAGCTTAACTTGTTATCCTCAACCAATTTCTTCAGCAACAACTGCATTGCATTTGGACAAGTTAGAGTAATTAAGTGGATGCACCAAATATAAAAAAATTTATAATTTACTGTCCTATAATTTATTAGCAATCATTAAATTATTACAAATTTTTGTATAAAATACCTCTTGCTGGAGCTTTACTGAAAATGCAGACTTTTCTTGGATTTGTAGCCTCAAGGCTCGAAGCTCATGTTCCATATCCATCACCTACAAAACAAAGACAAAAAAATATCTTATTAATTCAAAAGTTGTAATTTATTATTTGAAACATGCAATTCATCAATGTATTAGAAAAACTATTTTTAAGATCATGACATTGATGGGCACATATTGACAGTGTTTGGATTCAAGAATACAAATTTCAACTATAAATAATTAAAGCTATTAAATATTCATTAAGGTCATCCACACTTGCGATAGCTATAAAGTAGTTTTAATACTTGAATGCCCTTAAAAAAATAAAAATAAAATTAAATATATGGTTGGCCTCACATAAGTACAATAAACATAGATAAAAAAAAAACTAACAAACACCTTGCAGGGATGATGCAATAACCTAATTCTTCTAGCCTGCTGGATTTCCTCCACCATCTCCTCCATTTCCTGCCAACAATTCGGTCATTTAAATTCAAGAATAAAACCTAAACTAATAAAACTACCTTACATGTAATATTTAATTAATAATAAGCGGGCACATTTTAACATTATTAATGTTATGTTATACCTGTTTTCCTGAGTTTAGTGACATCTTTTCTTGCTCATCAAGAGCCTCTCCAATTCTTCTCACAACTGCTTTCGCACTTTCGATTTCTGCACAAGCAAAAGATCTTTCTTGGTTTACAAGTTTTTTACCATCTTCTGAAGCCTGCAAAAAAAAAATTTAAAAATAAATAAATAACATTTCTTAAAGATATTATTATAAAAGAAGTGAACAGAAGCTGATATAGATGGTCCAAAAACTATAAAATTGCATTAACTTCTTTCATTAAGACCACCCGCGTCTTGATTGCGGGCCACCTAAGTATGTACTTGATTACATTTATACCAACTACAACCAAGAAAACATGTCACAAACTCCCATTTATGAAAATGCCCTTAAATTTTATAAAAAGAAAATAATACATTTGGCGCGGTGTCAACAGGTTATAGGTCAAGATTGTTGCCTTTTAAACTTTTTTACCGAAGTATTATATTAATTCAAAATGATTAAAGTTAATTACCTGTTTGAGAAAATTTGCAAGTTTCTTAACTTCAGATTTATCTTGAATCAACTCCCCTTCATTTTGAGTTAACTTTACAGCCAATGCTTCCACCTACGACAAATTAATGAATTATCAGCCATACATTGTAGAAATTATAGTTTTTTTTACCTTTAGTTTATTACATAAAAGAAATCTGATTGAAGCATATATAAACAAGTAGATGAGAATATAATGCAAAAATTTAATAAAAAAGGGTAAAAAGGATATACCATAGAGATAGCTTTTTCAACATCTTCCTTATTTCGACCAACTAATCTTCTTCTTAAATATTCCAAAGCATCTCTAAGTTTCTTTAAAAGTACATGACCCTCTAAGGAAGCCACCTCTTTGATTTTAACCTAAATATAATAACACAAATGCAATATATGTTAAAAAAATAAAAATGACAACAATATTTAGATTAATTTATATCTTTCTAAAAATTTAAAATTTCAAACTGCCATATTCCCCCTTTCAAAAAAAAAATTCATAATATTTACCCATTCATTAGTAAATAACATAATCTTAATTACTTATAACAACATGTTTCACTGAATAAATAAATAGGAAAACAATAATCATCTCACACATACTGTAGTGAACTAGGTTACTAAAAGTAACTGGTTTATACTTCCAGTACTTTATTTATATTTTATAAAAAAATTAAAAAACTATACCTCATTGGACAGCTTAGCTGCAGCAGACAAATTCTTGTCAAATTTACTAGCCAGATCGCGTACCGATAAACGTTTATGTTGATCAGATAGTGCTACGGTTTCTTGTGCCACAATATCTTTCAACGGTGGGCCCTTAACATCCACAGATGCTTCATCAAGTATCTGATTTTCGGGTCCTAATTTATATTTGGGGAATTTATTTGATTTGAAACTCACGTCTGCTGATACCGACACAACAGCTTGCATTTGCATCTCATCAAAAACTTCGGGGCTTACTTTTGTCATTCTTCAAATTATATGTTCAACATACTAAAAGTAACATGATTACAAGATATTAGTATGTTTCATAGTATATTAGATTCTGCTAACCAAATATATATCAACTAGGATTAATTTGTTTATATTTCATAGTATATTAGGTTCTGCTAACCAAAAAGTCCATGTTTTGACTTTTAAAAGTTGAATGACTTTTTCAGCTAACATTTCATAAGAATTAAGCAATTTCAATCCACATAATGACTACCAGCTAATTATAAAAAAAAGTTTTAGAGAAAATAAACATTTTGTAGTGATAAAACCACAAAGCTACAAAATTTGACTTGAAAAGTCAAAATTGGACTTGTTTGTTGACAATGAAGCACAAAATTATAGCAGTATAGCAGATCTAATTGGAGTTTTAACAAGGTAGTTCAAATCACTAATCCTATATGGCAATTAATTAAACCAACAGATCAATCAGCTTGCAAATAAAATAATGGCATACATAGTTGAACAAGAAATTCACCCACAAATTGTGTACAAATATTTACAAAAAACATATAAAATAATATAAAATGCAAAAAAAGATAAAGAAACAAGATCTCACATTCTCATCTATGGTACATGTTCATTGCATAACAGAGAACTGCATGCGGTTCTGACATACATATTATTGCATCTAAAATGAACTTCATTCTCTCACTTCATGAAATATGTGAATTTAACTTTACTTATAGCAAGCGTCAAAAACTAGGTTACAGGAGACCTCCATTTATCACCTAACAATGTTTTCTTATGATTTACATTAATTCAACTACATTACAACAACTACACCAACTACATACACTAATTTCAATCTAAACTAACCGAACACACGATCACCGAAGAATACATACCTAATTCTTCATAAAACGAAGATCACGAACTCAAATTAGCAAACAAATTACACATTACAAGTCCAGAAACCATAAATTGGGGGTAGAGAGAGAAGGAGATGAGTACTTACAGAGAAGAGTGAAGAATGTGTAAAAGTAGGTGGTTTTAGAGAGAGAAACTGGAATGATTTGAAGGTTTGATGGTTGTCTGAGAAGAAGAAGAATCCTAAAGAGGAAGACGTCTGCAAGTATGCTTTTGTAAAGCAAAATGGAAATAATAAAAACTGTAAAGGAAAAAGTGGCCCCGTCACAACTCACAAACACACTTGGTCCACCATAACTAAAACTTAATTATTTTACTTAGGGTTTAAGAAGGCATTTTAAATTCTTAATAACATTGTATATACTATATAGAGTCATCTTAATTGTTTTTAAACACTTAACGGTAAAACTCACCTGATTCTGTTAATACGGTGCCAACTGTTAACCGACGAGATGAGATAAATTACAATTTGCACTAAGCAATTGGGTCTTAAAAAGGTAATGCTAGAAAACTAGTGAAGCTAAGATTCAAACTTTATGCTAAAAAAGAATAGGATGCTTAGTACCTCATAAAAAGGTAACTAATATTATATATTTATGTATTTCAAACAAGTTGTGATGGGTTAATAGTCAAGTCTTTGCCATGTTACCAAATCCACTCCTGTTTGAATCTTTCCCCTTCTAGATTTTTTTTCCTTTTTTTTTTGGATTTAATCTAGTTATTATTCTAATATTCATGAATAGTTTTATGAGTATTTTGTTTTCCTTTTGTAAATTTTTTAATGTAGTGTTTTTCTACACTTCAAATTGTTGCGATGTGCTTTTTAACATATATGTTTCAGTTTAAATTTTACTCAGAAATCGAGTCGGTATATGTTTCGTAAGTATGTCAAAAATTCTATAATTTTTAACCTTTTTAATTTAGGTCTTTATATGTTTAATACAAATTTTGTATGACCTAGTTTTTCCATAATTTCGAAATATACCATCTATGCATGTTTTTTTTATCTGTCTTTTAATATTCAAAATTGAGGTCGTAATCCCGTCGTTTCTCTTTACGTCATTAAACATTTCAATGTCAATGTCGCAAGTCACAACCACTTAGTTATTTATAATGTTAAAGCATCCTATAATTTTGGGCGTGTGTGGTTTTAGCTCAATATAATAACTGATTATAGTTTATAGGTTTAAGTAATTTAGAAAGATGATAAATCTTTCATGTTGTCACAATGATAAACGTTTAAACTTTTTAAGTTCGAATCTAACTTCCACGGGTTTATGTCGATAACTCCGTGTGGAAGCCACCTACATAGTGTAAAGTATTTACTCATTTTAAGACTACTTACTATACCAATGTAAACTCTGTGCTATCTAGTATTATAGGTTAGCATATTGTGTGTGATGTCTTATGATATCGAGTAATGTGTTGTTACTATTCCTAAAAAATAAGAAGAGCATAATAGCATAGTTTAAAATTTTGTTAGAATCTTATTTAATCAAATTTTTAAATAGATGAGTCTCATAGTGTGTAAATCGTAGACCTAACTTGTACATTAATGTATCTCTCACTTGTATAATTATTAGTTCTTGGGCAAATTTAACTATGGGTTCGGTGAAATATTATTGAACATAAGTTAAGTTTTGATATAAATGTAAATTGTAACGATGTATAAAATTTCTAGGACTGAAACTACGTCATTAAGACAGTGTTTGGTAGCCTCTTAATTCGTCTTAATGGTCAACAGATAATTTTAAGTATGAATGGTTAAAAGGTAATATCTTAATACCCATTAACCATTTAGACTTAAAATTACCTATTAACTATAAACAGACTACCAAACAACCTCTAAGTCAACTAACTGGAAGCTACTACCTAGTGTATCATGTTTTCTTAGCATGGTTTGATGAGAGATTTAGAAGGCATATGGGTTACTTATTCCTGTAATGATATAGTTACAATGCTAGATTCAATTAGTAATCTAATCGTATTTGTAATAAATAATATAGACGGATCTTGATTTTTAACGTTTCATGTGTTACATTTTACTGTCTTAATGATTTTATATATTTTACGGAGTTTTATCTATGTTTTTATGATGACACCACCAAAAAACATTTAATACACCACTTACGCTTCTGCCACCCGAAGTTGCTTAGTAAAAGTGAGGTTTATTAGAAAGAAAAAAAAAGTTAAACCTACAATAATCAGTTGAGAAGGAACTTAATGATGCCTTTATTAAATTTATAGGTAAGGTTATTTTAAATAAGAGGCTTATTATAAGAAACCTAAGAGAGATTATAAAATCTCATAACCGCCTCAAACGAACTCCGATTAAACTAATTTTAGCGG
>WOUH02000007.1:5859653-5885689 GCA_009936405.2 Stevia rebaudiana
GGTTTGCCACGTCTACTTCCAGTAATGCAGGATCGATCACATTGATTAATAGATAACTTAGAATACATGACTTACGGTGTATACGTGTAATCTCGTAGTCCAGTTTAGTGTAGCCGAAGCATTCTGGAATGTGTATAACATACAGATGTAATTACGTAGCACTATCACAAAAGTGCATGTCTTATGTAACCAATACAATGGCTTGATTTCAATACCTGAAATTACATACAGTTTGAAAAACGGTCAGCTATAAGCTAGTGAGTTCACAAGTTTGAACTTAGTTTGTAACATCATTAGGGAACATATTCCAAAAGTTTAAGTATCACTTGACCAAAGTTTCATGTATATATAGTAAAACCATTTCACAAATAGTTTTATGTTTATTGTGTAAGCAGGTTTTGAACTCACTGGAAAAACCTCTTGAAAACGTGTTTGAGACCATAGATTGATATCCTCTATAATATCAATGAAAAGTTTGTTAAGTTTCACAAGTTTGATATCGTTTTTAATATCAGTGAAAGCTTTGTTTAAGACCACAAAACTATTAGCAAAACTGTTGATCAGACAATTGTCAAATTTGTTATTACCATAAAAGTACCGGCACCGAAGCATGATACGTTTTTGCCCCACATATGACTACCAAAGATCATATAATGTTTGATAATAATGCATGCACGTAAACCTCCAGTTCTACCACATGAGGTTCATCACACCCAGTAATACTACCCATTATTATATAGCCACCCAGTGTTAACGGTCTAGTAAGTTGAGGACTTGTTTGTTTGGTATGTTTAACAATTATGTAATAACAAATATTCATTGTGTCATGTCTTAAGAAAACGTTAACCTTTGTGTGTATATGTAATCCTTACAAAAACATAATTTGTAGATGTATGTAATCTTCCACCGTATTGTAAAACAAGTAAAACATAGAAAAATGTGTCGTGAAACTCACCTAACAAGCGTAACAACGGAGAGAAAGGTGATCTCAAGATCTAACGACAAGAGCGACTTCGTGAACGTAGAAACGACGTCTCGAGTGTCTCCGAAGCGTTTTGAATAGGGTATAACTTCCCCTTAGGCCTTGTGATTGTTTTACGGGTGTTTTTGAGTGATTGGGACCAGTGGAAAACGTACGAATTCGTGAGATCCGAATACAACTATTTATAGCCTCTCGGCCCGGACCCTACGCGCTACGTGCGGGTCGGGTCTCTCTTGGTTGCACGATACAAACGAGTGGTGCCTGCGTGGCCCATCCGTGGCTCGCCACGTGTGATGACTCACTCAGTATTGCACCACGTGTTCAGGCCGAATGCCACGCATCATCTGGTGGCGTCACGTGTATTCGGTCGAATCACGGGGTGACACGTGTCCCCCTACGTGTCATCGCGAGGTATTTTTGATCAGTGCGACTGGTTAACTTGTTTTGTGATTCTCGCTTCGTTGGAACTCTGTTTCGCATGCAATTTTCGCCTACGTTCATGATTTTTCAATTCCTATAAAACCCCATTGGTTTCATCTTCTTAAATGGTTTTGAGATTTCAGGTCTATAGAATGTTGTATCGTTTTGCGTGATGTGATTGGATCACCACGTGAGTCTGCCACTGATGTGAAACCTGATGAGGTTGCAACTTGATGATTGTGGTTTCATATAATTTTCTTTTATTTTTTAATATTAAACAAATGATTTAAATGGTTGGACCTGATGGTCGTTTAGGGAAAAAAATTTAATAAAAAGTTAACAATTATTGACAGAAAGGACTCAATTAGTTGAAATTATAAACCATGGGGAGGTAGAGTCCTCACCAAAGGAGAGAACTCAATGTGGGAGGCTGCTCAAACCATAGGGACGTGAATTTCAATTAACTCTTTATAATATCTACATACTAGGAGCTCCACACTTTACTATAAATCAAACTTTATTGTCTAGTTAAACCTGCACTTTACAACTCGTGACAGAAGCATGAATTTCTTCATAGAGGACAGAAATTTTTTAGGCTCTTGAGTATCACTATATAATAATAAAATTTTTTTTATATTCGGGCCAGTTTGAAACGGGTCTTGTTAAAAAAAGACAATTAAACTAAATTTATTATACAAAATTATAATAGGCTAGTGGTGAGCTTGATTATCTTATTAAAATTAGTAATGAACTTAAGCTTAATTTAAATTGAGTTTATGTTATTAGTTGTGTCTTTTTCGACTTGGGTTTTATACCGAATATTTACAAATTAAAGGTGGATTGTAGGCGATTGCATGAGGGCGATCAAGATTTTAACATATATATCACTAAAAAAAATTCAAAAAGGACGACTGTCTCTATTGACTTATACATAAGTACTCCCTTTTTTCACAACAAATTAAACTTTTATGAAGTTCAAAAAATTACACGTTGCAGCAGTAATTTAAAGATCAAATAACCAAGCCATGTCAAGCTACAAAAACAATCTATAGTTTCAAAAGAAAAAAGAAAATCCCTTATATTACAAGATAACCATATAGTTTAATACAAGATAACCATATAGTTTAACATTTCATTGATTTAAAATGTTAATGTGAGAGTAACTGCTTGACGGAGGCTCTTGTTATTTATATAAAAAGCCTTGACTTTAATCACAAGCAAAACAATCAGTTATTGGTTTATTTTAAAAGTAAAAGTATATGATCGATTTGTGGATAAAAAAAATAAAAACATAAAAAAAAAACTAAAAAACATGCATCTATTATGATGTCACGTGTACGGAAGTACTGACGTCACCCTCAATGACGTAGTCACTATGATGTCACACTCAAATACTGTCAACAACCGGCTCACTCGTGAGATTGATTAACAACCGTCAATATAATCTATTTTAATTGACACTAATACTGATACAGGCCACAGGGCATCAAAATTACAAATAGTAAATAATATACCAATAATTATCTACCGATTCATGTTCTTGTTAAATTATAAAAAGTATATTCATTGCGATTATGGTGTCGATGTGTTTTTAAAAGCAAATTTTTATAAAAGAAAGATTTTAGACTTTTTCTATCTCATGTTTTTTGAACCCTACTGATACATATGTTATAAGCGCTATGAAAAAAACTTTACGTAAAATTTTAAGTGGAAACAATTCTCTCGTACAATTACAATATTTACATTACAAAGAAAAGGGATAAACTAACTAAAGTACATTACAATTACTTCGGAAATAAAATAAATAACAAAACAGTTATTACAATATTTCTCAGACCCTATCTTTAGCAGTGATATACTGAGTACGATGATGATGATTATTACAATATTCACCAAATTGCAATATTCTATTGCACGATTGCACAATTGCAACACCAGATTGTAAAAGATTTTCTTCTTCACTTTATAAACTGTTAGGGTAAAGTTATACTAAATAGGGTGTTTAAAATGAGAAACGTAAGAGGGATTTATAGTCACTAGATAATTAATCAATGGTTATGATTAAAAAGGTTGTTGAAATAGTACTTTAGCAATGACCACCTTTATTGACTTTTTTTTTCAAATTCCACAACTTTTTAAAATCTTTCATAACATGTACATACGTCAATTTTTTTAAAAAAATTATACCATAAAAACGAGAATTTTTTTATCTTTAAGATGAGTATAGTGTTGCTATTAAATTTTTACATTTTTTCACTTCATTGTGTATAATTCACGTCATTGTGTTTTCCATACATGTCATTGTGTATAATTCTCGTTATTGTGTTTTCCATTCAGCTCATTGTGCATAATTCTTGTCATTGTGTATTCCATTCAGCTCATTGTGTTTTTCAAGCTCGACATTGTGTTTTTCTGAACACTAACGCAAGACACAATGGTGTTCAGGAAAACATAATATTGTCAAGCATGATAAATACAATGATGAGTAGGAAAACACAATGTCGAGCTTAAAAGACACAATGAGCTGTTGTAAAACATAATGACGAGAATTATACACAATGAGCTATTGTAAAACACAATGACCCGTATAGAAAACAAAATGACGAGAATTATACACAAAGACCTGTATGGAATACACAATGACGAGAATTAGATAAAATGAGATGAAAAAAATTATTTTTTTATATATCAACACTATACTCGTTTTAAAGATAAAAAAACGTTTGTGTTTTATGGTGTGAATTTAAAAAAAAATAAGGTCGTATGCAAAAGTTATGAACATTTAAAAAATGTGGGAGAAACTTGAAAAAAAGTCAACAAATGTGACCATTATTAAAATACCCTCCAACAACTTGCCCCTTACATCTAATCTTAATCATCAAGTATAGATCCAACGGTCATAAATTATTCTTACATTTCTTAGAATAAGCACCTTATTTAGTTGAACTTAACCCTACCATTTTAATCATGCATGTGACTTAACACTTGAATATTTTTGTCAATTTTGTTTTGATACAAGATATAGGTGAGACATGTTTCATCTATATGCATATAAGAATAAAAAGATAATTTATTTACTAGAAGCAAAAATCTTTGAACGAAATGGTGGTTCATTTTTATTACGTACAAAGATATTTGTTATGGTTCTTTTAAAAATATTTTAACACCTTTTATTTATTATATATGAACTAATAGATTTTACCTTAGTTAAAAGAAAACTAAAAATGATAATACTCTTTTATTACCAAAAATGATTTCTTATATGTGAGTTTAATTATATTAATGCATCTCAAAGTATTATAAAAATGCATAATTTATAAATATGTAAATTTCAAAATTTAACATTTGTTATCTTTTATAAATTTGTATTTTTATGATACGTTAAAAAAAATACATTAATCGTCAAGGTTAAAGGATGTATGTTAATTTACATTATAATATCGATTGTTTTCATATTATTATTATTTTATGATAAATATACAGTTTATAATTATTTGATTCTACTTTTTTTTATAAATAACATAACGATATTATATTTTAAATTGATGTAAGTCAATTTTTATATAGGAGTTTCAGATATGTGGGTTTTTACATGCTCATATACATTTTTATTCAAGTTAGGCAGTATAAATGTTGTATATAATAAAACAAATTAAGAAAATAGTAAATACATATAAAAATGTTGGGTGTTGCAGCCAATAAGCCAATATAGATCCATTGGATATTTGGTTCAAAATATTATCAAAAGTCTAAATATATCTAAAATTGATGTACAATAGCTATTATTAAGAAGAAAAAAGATAAAATTAAAAAGTATTATGGCTGTAGATTTTTTGACATGTAAAGCTTCATGTAGGAGATTATATGAGGTTTTATTATAGGACTCTATTTCTTATAAAGCTTTGTTTTCATTTTTCTGATCAACCACAAATTATGTATGGTGAAAATTACTAGATTAAGTGATTAACAATGCCCTTAGCAAACTAGTAGTTGTTTATTTGGATATTTATGAATTATACATAAGTTTTAGAAATAATATTATAATATATATTTTCTCATTTTTATACGTAATCTTCTTTATCATTGTTCTATTTATATTAATAGGCTTTATTATTTAAATTGTTCAAGTGGTGTAAGACACGGATATCTAAGATACTTTATTGATAAATTATAGATTTCTCATTTTATAGTATTATTTTATTATTAAAGTCGAATGTATTTAACGTATTAGATGAGACGAAACCATTTGAGAGTTTAAATAAAACTATCTATTGGTTTAACTGGAGTAAAAATTAGCACACAACAAATATAGTTTAGCTGCCTATTTGTTTAAATTTGTGTATAAACACAATAAACTTTTCCATTTAAATTGATGTTTCAGTATTTAAATCCCCAAATTCTGTCTTTCCTTCTCTCTCATCCACCAACCAACCCCCTCATCAAAACCACCTCTCCTCGTTTAAATCGTCTATCTGATTCGTACCCGCCAATCGAATCTCATCGATTAATCCATCACCAATTCATATCTTTGATCAAACACGTCGGTGCTGTTCGAAACATCCCTTGCAGATTTAAACTCCGCTCCTAGATCGATGGATGACAGAAGCACCACCGTCGTCGATACCGGCGAATTAGCAGGTCATCGCAGTTGTTCATCGCCGGCGAAGAGGAAAACCGATCAGCGACCGTACAAGGGGATTCGGATGAGGAAGTGGGGGAAGTGGGTGGCGGAGATTCGCGAGCCGAATAAACGATCGAGAATTTGGCTCGGATCGTACTCGACACCCGTCGCGGCGGCGAGAGCGTACGACACGGCGGTGTACTATCTCCGTGGTCCGTCGGCACGGCTAAACTTCCCGGAATTACTGGCGTCCGACGGCGGTCTCGATGAGGTGTCGGCGGCGTCTATTCGGAAGAAAGCGACGGAGGTTGGAGCTAGGGTTGATGCGGAACAAGATGCACCTGTTTGTGAACCGAAGCCTTGTTGGTTTGAAGAAAAACCGGATTTGAACAAGAAACCCAAACCCGAACCCGGTTCTGAGTACCCAGATGGAGAATGATAAATCAACTCAGGTACCGGATCAACCAAATTTTTTCGTTCAAAGTTTCTTTCTTGAAAACAAAATGATCCAGTTGTCATCTGTTGTAGCTGTTTGAACTTTAATAAAAACATTTAGCAAAGGTGTTTAGTGGTTTACCTTAACAACTATGAAATATCCAGTGTGTTGATATGGTAAATTTACTTGAAAAGAATTTAGGTTTGTAGTCGGTGATAACAAGAAATCCTGCTTTAAATCTCGTAAAGTTGTAATTGAATTTAAAAATATAGTTTAAGAATAAGTTTAGTCGGGTAAGTCAAATTAAAAAAACTCACTTGATTGAGGTTGTTTTGTAATGAAAAAAAAAAGTATAGATTTAGAAAGTGTATGAGTTTAAATCGACTACTTTGCAAAATTTACGATTGAAAGTTCTATCGCCAAATCTTCGATAGAAGCATATGCACGTCTAATTCTTCTACATACGACATGATATTGTCGAAACCACCGTCTCTTTCATCTACATCGGACACCATCGACTCACAAATTTCCATCGGAGACGGTCTAGTTTGGCTAGAAAATAATTAATTTTGATCAATTAATATTAACCAGTCATTTTTGGATGGTTGTTAATCTCACTTTCAATCTAACTAAAAGAAGTTTGGGTGGACATTATTAGTTTAAGCTAACATAGTTAAAATATATTTGATTTTAGACTGAAAAAGATAAAATTAATAGGACCACTTTTGATGTACTAGGAAAATTATTTAAGAATGAAATTGTCTTTTTTGGATCTTCAGTTGCATGTCCCGTTCAAAGTTAAAGAATTTTGTTCGTGTAGTTGACATCCGGGGACACAGATTTTGTCTCTTGATGATCAGAACAAATGGACACACATGTCCCCTTTTCAGTTTCTCCCATGATTGGTATGGTATCCCTTTGTTTTTTTTTTTCTTCTTTATTTAAGATTGAGTTTTTGTTTTAAAATTAACAATGATGTTTGCTTTCAAGGTTTGTAAAAATTCATAAAACTGAGGATCGTTTGATGCAAATTATAATTTTACATAGAAAACTAATAGAAACGTGTAATTTGATGATCGAAACATATAATTTGTTTGTGTGTAATGTTGGAAACAAGATGCATAAGACGATTATTTACCCGGTTTTATAACTTACATTATATTTGTCATACAGTAGAAATAAGTTTTATGTGTATCTTAGATTTCTTTATTTTCCTGTTTAAAGTTAGTTTTTTAAACATGTCGGTTATATACAAGTATATAACGATGATAGAACAAAGAATAATAACAATAAATTATTGTTGTTTCTATTATTAATATTATTCATGCTAACAACTCATGAGGTTACACTAGTGTGCCGCACTATAGAAGAGATATTTGTAAATATTATATAAGATAAGGTTGTAGTGAGAGACGGCACTTGTGTCTACTCTAATTTTAAAAGATTACAGAGTTAAAGGTTTTAAAGTAGCAATGGATTTAATTATTATTACAGAAACTGAGAACGGTACGGAGATTAAACCTCAATGAGTTTTTTTTTTTACAAAGACACATCCGACTAAATTTAAGAGTTAAATGTTAATTAAGTTAGGGATATTTTCGTCATAACACAATTTTAGTTTATTTCTTTTTTGTCATTTTCATCAACCCTTACTAAAGAAAAACCCAAGGAGGAGTGACCACCGCCACCATTGCCTACCCACCACCGCACCGCCACAATCTCAATGAAATCTTGTTGAAACACCTCCCCACCACCGGCCACCTCCGCAACTGCCACATCATCGCCAACGCCTATATATGCACTGCGACTGCCACACCACGACCGTCGCTGCCCACCATCTTCTTCTTGTTGACCAAATCTGTGACAATTTGCATGTAATAAACGATTTGCAGGTGGGATTGCCGGAAAACAATTTGTAGGTGGAGGTTGTCGACGTTTGGTGGAGGTGGGGAGGACAAGGTTGTCTGCTGTGGTCGCCGGAGGTTGGTGGTGTTGGTCATCGCAAGTTGGTTTTGATGGTGGTTGGATGAAAATGAAAAAAAATAAAATAAATTTGAAAATAACAAAAAACCTCTGACTTAACAGAGTTTTTTTAGATGGACTTAACAGAATGGACAAAAAAATTAAATTTAAATGTTTTGGACTAATGTGGCAAAATTACCCGATCACATAAAATAAAATGACACTTTATTGTTTTATGCCACGTGGACCTTTAACCAATGGGCAAATATGTCTCAAATTAACGACATGTGGTTTGTAAAATAATGTTTAAATATCTAGAAATATAATCAAGCGTCCTACTATTTGGACCCCTCACCTTCTTTAACCACCCCCCTTAAGGGCCCGTAGGGGTCAAAAAAAAATTTATTATTATTATTTTTTTTTGAAAAATTCGTATAAAATTAAAAAATATTAAAAAAAATTTACATACGGCCCCCGTAGGTGGGCATACG
The DNA here is from genome assembly GCA_009936405.2 of Stevia rebaudiana. Classification (NCBI taxonomy): domain Eukaryota; kingdom Viridiplantae; phylum Streptophyta; class Magnoliopsida; order Asterales; family Asteraceae; genus Stevia; species Stevia rebaudiana. The sequence continues at coordinate 5,868,566 of WOUH02000007.1, forward strand.
GGCCCGTATGCTAATTTTTTTTTATTATTTTTTTTTTAATAAAAGCCTTCATTTCCTATTTGGCTAATGGTCTTATGGATAAATAATTTGAAAACTTTAAGTTTGCTATACTAGTAAGACTCCTTTTATATGTGATCTTTCTTTAAAAATTATCTGCACATGAACGATGTAGGATGGAATGTTGTTCACCTTAAGCTTACCAAGTCTTAAACTTATTTGATTAATCCTGTGGTTTTTAGAATATGCAGTTATGTATATGTATAATAATATATTCATGAGCAATCTTTATCATTTTAACAAACGAGCACGCTTGGTATAAATGAATTACTTGAATAAAATTTTTTTATCTTCAGTAAAGACATAAAGTTGGAAAAGGAGTGTGGTGACTAATCAAGACTTGTTCTCTAGTTCATATCCTTCTGCGCACATGCAAATTATATGATTTAAGAAAGTGTTAAACTATACCAAAATGTATCTAACTGTAACATATTTATTTCTTGAACTCAAGATCTTCATTTTTGGTTGTACCAAACTTGAAAATTAAAAGCAAGTTGCATAAATTTGTAAAATGTAAATAATATTTAGTATGGCACATGGGCATTATAAAAGTACATACCTGTAAGAAGCTTAATAAGAATCAAACTACTTGCATTTATAAAAGTACATACCTGTACATACCATGCTTCACTTTCTGCTTTTGTTTTTGAAAGACAATACCAATCCTGAGTAACACAATTCAGATTCTTAAAATGACATTTTAATGTAATTCAAAATTGGGCAGAAAAAAGAAAAATAGTTTGCATTAGTAATCAAAGAGTTGATTAGGGTTATCTTTCATTTTAGCAAAGTTTAGCAATTTTGGTGAATTATGTTGCTTACATTATTTGATCGACAAAGATCTTGATCGGACCAAAAAGACTCATCTAATGGTCGATCCTGAGGTCTATTTGGTAATACCGCGATTGCAGTAACAGATGACACATATACAACTTTCTTGACATTTAATTCATCACATGCTTTTAGAACATTGAGTGTACCATCAACAGCAGGTTTAACAACATCAGAAGCATGACTTTATCTCTCTAAAAAGCTTTTGAATTGCAGAGATTTAGTTCCCTCTTAAATGGGGAATTAAGTTTTCTATTTTGCATTGGTATGTGAAGGATCTTTTAAGGTTCACCAACATTCTATCCCACATCGTTCATGTGGAGCTATTTTTTAGAGAAAGCTCACATATAAAAGGAGTCTTACTAGTATAGTAAATTTAAAGTTTTCAAATAATTTATCCTTAAGCCCATTGGCCAAAGAGGAAATGAAGGCTTTTATAAAAAAAATAATAAAATCCTTCAACATCATTTTCATGGAGGAATGAAATAAAATCTCTAAAAAGCTTTTGAATTGCAGAGATTTAGTTCCCTCTTGTATGCCCCCTAGGGCCGTATGCAAATTTTTTTTTTTTTTTTTAATTTTATACGAATTTTTCAGAAAAAAAAAACAAAGTTGACCCCCTACGGTCCGTAGGAGGGCCAACGGGCCGTAAGAGGGGGGGTGGTCAAACAAGGTGGGGGGTCCAAATAGTAGTGCCCTTTCTTATTGAGACTTTATATTTTAATGGCCTTAAACGTATTGTGTATAAGTGAACGTGGGTTTAAATCTTAATGGCTTAAAGTTAATCTATAAAAAAATTATATATAATTATTAACTCTAACAAATCAACATGTAAACATAAATTAATTAATTTTATTTAAGCATTCAAAATATCAATTAAATACTAAATAATTCTTTTTGAATCACCCATCAACTTTCGGTACTTTTTTCCAAATTGACTCTTTTTCACACTTAAAATCAAAATTAACATTTCAAGAACAAGGTTGCGTTTGCTTTAGCATGTCAGATCAGGTGGAACAGTTTCAGTTTCCAAGCCATTTTCTTACATCTCAATAAACAACACCATCAAGCATAGGCATACCTGCAGGCATAGGTTGATGGGATTCAATTGACACTCATTAAATTTTTCGTTTTGGTAGTAATTCTGACCAACCTCTAAACAACTTTGACATAGACTTAATGAAATATTCAGACCAACCCCATAAATTTTGAGACCGATCCAAATAAAAATTAATGTAAGACTGCAAAATTTTACAAACAGTATTTAAACCAAACCCAATTAACCAGATCCCCCATACTAAGCCCGAGCATTAATGCATTAAAAACATATTTCTTATAATCTTATTATCAATGACAATTAAAAAATATTTACATGTTTGCTTGGGTTTCATGTGTTAACATTCTATACAACCCTCTTAATCTAAATGGCGAACAACTTCTTTCTCCCTCTTGGCTCTCACCTTCAAGATCGTTGTTGCTGACAGGGTCAATTGAATAGACTAACGACTGAAATTCTTGCTCATCTCTCGAATCAGATTCTAAACAACCTCAAATTCTTAGTTTATGTCTCTTTGAAATAGTTACTTAATATTTTATTTATAATGTGGTTATTTGCTTAATTTAAAATGTAGTTTGTTTGTTATTTGCCAGAATGTTATGTTAGATTGTTGGGGAAAATATTATAAATTTTATGTTAGCATTTGATTTGGGTTTGTGTTTGTTAATGTGGCCTGACCCGACTAAGCGGGAGAAACTAAATATTAAGTGACACACACGAAGTTTACAAAACTTCCGAGCCTCATAAGAAAACTGAGTCTGCCACTGCCACCAAAAACCAGTGAATACGACCTGCTTTCTTTAAGATTATCTTTTTTCTTTTTGAATAGCCAAATAGATTTCATTTAAAAAAACTAGCAATGAGCTAGAAATATACGTACATACTTTAAAAAGAAAACTTACACCATGATTCTCAATTTAACATCTTAGATTTGCTTCTATTTTCGATCCACAATAAAGAGTTTACCTTGATGCTCTCATTGATTTCTGTCTTCCCCATGTATCGGTTATTAAACACCTTATTCCTCGCTTTCCATAAACACCAAATTGAACACACAAAAATAGCATGAAACATTTTGTGAGCCATAGTTAGAGGCCACGACTCGTGTACTCATAGAATATCTTTGACCGTCACTAAAACATCCTTTGGAGCTTTGCACCAATCAAAGATCTTATCTCAAACCACACACAACTGATCAACTCCAACTCCTCGGTAAACCAAGTTCACTTTTGATGAGATACGGTCCATCCAGCTCGCTAAGCAAACACATTCACTTTTGATAAGATTATCTAGTTTCAACATATAACATCAAATCGTAATAGTTATAAGGTAGAGATTAACAATCAAATAAAACAACTTAATAAGCGTGTGGATCGATAAAATTTATGATTCACACGTTTTACAATTAAAAAAAAAATTCCAATCAATCTAACACAATACACCGTTAAAAAATATTTTCTTTTCTCAACTTCGGTTTCCGTATATACATAAGCATATATATATGTTTATATAAATTCTCGCATCTGAATCAAATACCCGAAAATTCTATCTTAATTTCCTAATCGGTAAAGCCCGCCCAAACAATTTTTCAACTTCACTTGCTTCCATTTGAAGATCATTCAAGATTTCTTTCTCTTCTTTACTCAATTCTTTAAAAAAATATTCTTCATCTTGTTGCAGTTCTTTGAAACCGTCTAATAACCGTTGAAACAAACTCACTTCTGTGTCGCGAACCTTAACAACTTCTTTCTCAACTTCTTCTTCAATCTCTTCGGCTTCTTTTATGATGAATTTCTCACCCTCTTCGGCTTTCTTTTCGAGTCTCTCAACAAGTGGCGGTTCGGGCCCACACGAGTTATCTGTGAGGGTAAAAGTGTCAAAGTTGCGGCCCACGGATTGAGCCGCGGCTTGTAAACGTGGGACTATGGTTTGTGGTAATGTTGCGCTTCTTGTGTAGATAACGGCTCCACCGTATCCGTCCCATGCGTCGTTTCGTCCGCGGTAATATACGAATATGTAATCGTCGGGTTTGTTGTCTGTTTGGGCTGATAAGATGTACCTGCAACATGTGATTTTGACTTTTATAGTCAACTTGACTAGTTTTCATGTTGGGACAGGGATAGATGTGAATGTGATTTTGTTTTCAACCAGGAATTGATTGTTTTTTGAATGTTGTGATAAGTAAACGTAAATGGGAAAGAGTTCATGAAAAGTTAGTTGGAAAATTGAAGTCAATTTTGAGTTTACGAAGCTAATGTTGACCTCAAAAGTCAAAATAAGCCTCTAATTGAACAATTGCATTTTCATCCCCATTTATTAATGATGTCACTTCATGTTATGGATTATCCACGTTATGTTTTATCTCTAACGGGTGAAATAAAAAGTAAGAAACTAGATTAAAATTAAAAATAAGGAATATAATGAGGGTTGAACGGGTCAGATACAAGTATTTTGATGCAAAAATACCTCCCAAATCATTTTATTTGAAACACCAGATTATAATTGAAATAATATAACTCTTGTAATCATAACATACTAATAAAATAAAATAAAAAAACAATTTTCAACATAAATTATTCTGGCCAACCCAACATGACCCGTTTCACCCCGTAACAAATATTGCCCGTTTTTAACCAAATCCATTTGACCCGTGACCATCACCATCCATTTTCCACATTTAATAACTGCATGCAGATACAAAAAGAAAAGAAATAAACTAATTACCAATCATCTTGATAATGAAGAAACTCATTATCATGATTATAAAGAACTCCAGGAAGATTTGGATCTTGCACAAATTTTTGCACAGCAGATCGCGTAAAGAACCCGCCATCTGGCGTTTTTATGCGCCAGGTCAGATTCCCGACAAGTTTATCACCTTCTGTGTGGAACTCATGCAATTGACAATCAAAAATATCAAACGTTGGATTTAAACCACTTGTTATGTACCATTTCCCGCTAAAATCTTTCATATTGAAGCTTTTGACCAAAGAACTTGGATCCGGGACCGGAAATTCACCCACATCAGATTTACGTGGCACACATTTCTTGCGCGAAACCGCACATTCGTTAAATTGATCCACCACACTGTTTTCAAACAAGTCACCACATTTTATCTGTGCAAAAGAAGTTCAAGAAACTGTAAAAATCAAAGCTTTGACACGTGGATTAGGTAACGGGTCATAAAAGCTTCGTGTTGAAACGGGTCAAAGTGGGATGGGTCGGGTTGGCATGACCCGTTAATACGTTTTGGTCCATAACTTTTATAGATTGTTATGCAATAATTTATAATAACAAAAGGAATATTTTTATGGTAAAAAACATGGGAAGTTGTATGCATTAGATATAGACTTTGGTTAGGCTTTCAACCTGTTTGTTTGACCAGTTTTGACCCATTTGACCATTGAGAAGTTGAGGTAAAACAAAACCCAAATTGAATCATTCATATGTAAACGGGTTGAAATTGCCACCTGTAAATATAAAGAAAAAATGAAAAATTAATATTTTTTACCTGGCATTCGGTCTCATCGGGCCTATTGTTGCAAGTTTGAAGACATGCGACATTTGCAGCACAAGATGGGTTTGCTATACATTTTGCAAGTTCAATCCTGCAACAAGAACAACCTCTCAACTGCTTACATATTATAATTATAATTTGTTAACTCACATTTATTTCATATTTAGAGATAAAATGATTAAAAAGAGGTAACTACTGGTCAAAGCGGATACCTTTTTTGTAGGAGTCGAAAACGTTATTTTACCAATATGTTAATTTTTTCTTTAAGTAGTTGCATTACAAATATGATTAAAAAAATATTATTATCTCGATAACAATAATGTTATTATCGAATATAATGACTAAGGAGGTTTTATGCTTTTGAGTTATTTTTCTTTGAAATTAAGCGTTTGAACCACTTAGAGAGTTTATAAAAACCCCAAATGAACTAAAATTGCGAACATTTAATAAAAAATTCAAAATCACCTGCATTCTTTGAGTAAGCAAGTACAAGTTTTAAGAGCATCAACAGCATCAACATTTGGGATGATAACAAATGTGCAAACCAATATGATTGCCATTTGTATGAATTGTCTCCATTTCTTTTCAAGAATCAAAGTCACGCCACTTTTAAGATCAAATCTTTCTATTTCCTTCAAAAATATATATTTCAAAAGTTTTAAGTATTATATAACCAGCTAGATACTAGCTTTACTTTTATAAATGGTTTTATATAAGTATATAACCAGTTTGATACTAACTTCAACAAAAGTGATTATCAAAGAGTCGTAAACTGCACAAAATAGAAATGAACTTTAATTTTTTTTTAATCTATAGCAAGTAACTTCAAATAATATGCAAAAAATGCTTATGTGAACAAATTAAAATTTAATTTACGTAGGTTAAAAATATGATCTGTTCTAAAAATCAATTTTTTTACAGTTTGAAGAAAATGATCTTTTTTATTTCATATTTAAAAGTACTTAATAGATGTATATACAAATACACTAAATTGACAAATAAGATGCATCATCAATAGTTTTAAAAAATCAACAGGATATGACCTCACAGCCAGTAATAAAATGCAAGTTGTTTCTATTTTTCGCCTAACTTAAAGTTGGCTACTAAAATCGGTTAAATGTGTCAATATTTTGTTTCTATTTCATGCAGTTCGCACCGGAAATAATTACTTACATTATCTTATTTTATGCATTTTTTTAGCTGTATCTATAAACATAAATCATCATTATCCAAACATCCCCTAAATGTAACATCAAGAAATGAAAATTTGAAAGAAAATAAACATGATTAATAAAAAAAATTTACCTTGAATTCATTAATGCTACATAATGAAAATTTCTCCTTGCAATGTGAAAATGGAGTTGAATGATTTGAGTCTGACAAAAAATTCATCTTACAAGATCTAAAAAACTTCAAAGTTTTATAATATCCGTAATTAGATCGAATATTCATCATAATTATAGGGGAGGAAGCTAATCCAATCCTGTGGGTCCTTTCATGACATGCTGATCTGGCATACAAATTAACTGTTTCCTCCTTGCAGAGAAATATCGTGTGCAAAGAAAGAGCCATGTTTAATATGAAATGCAACCTGAAATTTGTTTCATAAAATGTCAGAAATCACATTTTAATTTCATTGATTCTCAAAGGTCATTATCATAGTTGAAGGTATTCAATTATGTCATATATTGATCATTAGGAATACGAAAACACAAATGTATTATAAAATCAGGCAATATAATTGACACTATATTCAAATACATCAAAAAACCGTATGATTAGAGTGTTGGATGAAAGTGTTTGTCTAATTAGTAACATTTCCATTGTATTCATGTTTAAAATTAAGATTTTTTAGATCAAAATTGTGAAAAATCATTTTCTCTGTGATTAGACTGAACATTTTGCCATTGAAGGCAGAATTACTTCATGATGATACTTGAATCTAATTACATTACAGCCATTCAATGATACTCGAATAATAAAAAAAAAACCCATGAAGCTAAAAGGATTACAAACCCTAATTACTCTCAAACCCATGGTTAAATGTCGAGAAACTGCAGATTATAGAGCATTATAACTTACCTATTTGACGTATTGATAGTGCAGACGATTGATTGAAGTGGTGAGAAATTATAATCAGCCTGCACTTTATGATTTGCAGGTCAGTTTCAAACATTGTAAGATTGAAAATGGTGTATAGTTTATATATTTCGATAGTTGTAGAAGATGACTCCTTATCCCAAACTGAACAAAATTGGTGGTGGGTAAAATTCATACCCACGTCACTACGAATCAATGGAAGGTCTTCACTCAATCCTATCTTGTATCTAGGTATTAAAATTCATTTTGAAGATATGCTTCATAAAAGTATTTTTTATATCTAACTATCTAACTTTATATATAGATATTTATCAAGGAAACGTGTGTTTTGAATGGATACATACACATGTTATCGAATATTTAAATGTTTGAGTTTCATTTTTAAAGGTTCGAGTATTCTCTGATTGGTCAAAGTATAAATCTGTAAAGTGGATGCAGTGGTGTAAATTTGTTTTGATGTAATCTCTTTTTCTGCGTTGTTTTTCCCTCCCGGTTTACGGATTGTGGTTTTTTTTAATGAAGTTTTCTTTAAAAAAAAGGTCTCTGAGTTAATAAACGTGTAATCATGTCAAGTCATCCGTAAATCTACTCAAGATCGTCTTATAAATAATCTAAAAAGGTGTCGTGCTTGCATAAACTCTCGACTCTTTTCGTACAAGAGCTCGAAATCTGCTTCATAAAACTAGTTTAAATGGGCTTGTGAACTTAACATGATACTCTTATTTGATATAATAAATATCATGACATAAAAATATTATTATATATAATTATGATAAGGTGATTCAATAATTCATACATTATATTATATAGTAAATTTCATAAATATATAGAAAATTTAACTATATAAGTATATATAAAAAAATAATAACAATTTAAATTTGACCTTAAATATTAACACTCAACCGGATATTTTTTATCATCCTAGAAAATTATTGGTCCTTTAAAGGCTGCTAGACATGAGGAAAGACTCAAGCCACAAAAAATTAATCATGGTGTCATATGGAGAATTGTAAAAAAAAAAGGGGTGAAGTGATGGTGGCTCAAAAAAATTAGATGGGTTCATATATGGATATTTAAATTTCTTTTGTTTTAAAGATAACAATATTTTAGTCAATATAAACAAATTAAACAGAAAACATAATTGACATCCATTGTAGGGAACAAACATTTTACATTCTTGCAAGTTATTGGATTAATCATGTAGTTTCTTAATCTTGGAGACCAAAGGTGAAATATAAGCAAACCATAAGAACCATTTGTGCAGTTAGTTCTCTTTTAAATTTAAGTCCTTTAAATCTTGTTTTAATCGTGTGTAATTATATCTATATAATTTTGAAACGATTATGAATAGTGTTATGAAAGATGTTTGGGTTGGTTGTGCTGCTCTCTATGATATTCGTTGGCGCATGTTTGATCCATGATCGATATTGGTGCCGGGCTACGCAGATAGAAACGTGGCTGCTTCTTTCATGACCCATCAAGTCATCATTACATATTAGGCAGCTTGGCCCCTCCACTTTGCTAATGATCATATATGCCTGAATTTTTATTTATACTTGGGAAATACACTATACTTAATCCAAATTTCATATACTTAAGAATTAGTCATAAAGTTAACAGGAGAAACGTAACTTTTTTGTAATAATCAGATTGCTGTTTTTTGTTTACTTCTGTGCTAGCCGAAAATTATGAATGTATCATTCGAACACCATTTGCTCTTACTCACGTTGACATATCAAGTTCACTAAAATTATCCACTTAAAAAGAACCAACACGTACACATTGGTCATTGCGTAACATTCCGTCATAAGGACGCCGCAACAATGTTACTTTTATTTCGTACATAAAAGCACGTTGATCATTATGCGGTTCATGTTGTTAAAATGTACAATTCATACAAGACATAAAAGCCTGTCAAACCTGAAAAAGGTTTTTTCTTTCCATTTTTGACCTTTACAACATTTAAAATATTATGTTTTGGGATTTTGTGATTTGCCATTTCCACGTGGTTTTTTTACGCGTTTAATGTGATTTTCCCGACAAGGTGAGTACTGGAGTATAGGAAGCCGTAACCAAGTGTTACATGTTTTAAAACTTGATCGATAACAACCGACCAACATCGGTACCGACGTTTACATATTATTCGGAACCAATAACCGTATTTTTTGTTTGATTTTGGATTGATGTACGACACCCGTCGATATCACATATATCGAATTTATCTATTGCGTTCTCTTTCGTTAGTTGTAGCAGTTGTCGGCTTCTTACCAAGAACATAATGAATCAAACCGATACCAGGCAAATTCCCGCCGCATAGCGCAGGGAATTCCCTAGTTATAGATGAAGTATAAACTTATATTCAACATTAAACCTGGTAAATTAATAATTGGATGATCTGATTGAAACCATTCAACTTGGTTAATTTCACATTAAATGTCTAAATCTATAATAAACAGAATTCAGTCTATAATCTATGTCAATACCAGTTGAACCAATGAACCATCTAACCCGGTTAGTTTGATAGTAGTTGTCCAAAACCGTAATCAACAGAGTTCTGTCTATAATTTACGTCAACACCAGTCGAGCCGGACCATAAACTCCAACAAAAGTAACTTTAAAACAAAAAATTTCTTGATTGGCAAATATATCTATTTGGAGAATGATATGGGTGTGAATAGGTCATACTAAGAAATCAAGGGGGGTAGTTTACATTACACGAATTCTCCCAAAACCCTCTTTGTGGGGTTTAACGAACCCTAAACCCCAAAACCCCCAAACCCCCCACCTCTGATGTTTTCTGCTCGAAACAATGCCTTCGAAGAGCAAAAAGAGCTCCAAATCAAAAGGTTTGTCCAATTCTGATGCAGCAACACCATCTCCTCGCAGTAATTCATCTTCATATTCGACCCTGAATCAAAGTTACAACGATGAAGACGATGAACAGTTGCTATTGCTTTCACTTGAAAAAATTTCTACTAAATACCCTTCGTTTATCGGTATTTCTTCTTTGATTTGTCGGATAAATGAAGATGTTTCTGGTAGAATTGAATCCAAAGGATGCAAAATATGGCTTTCGGAATCCTCCATGATCGCTGCTTCCATCACTCCCGGCTCCATTGTATCTGTAAGATTAACCTATTCATTTCAATTATGCTGTTTCTCGTTAAAATCTGATCGTCAATATGCCTGCTCTGTTACAATGTTATATCATCGAATCTTAAACCAATTTGTAATGTTACTTCATTGTAAAATGGGTTAAAATCATGCAAATTTCATCATTTGGTAGCTTGTGTAAGCTTTCTTTCATCATGCTGTTACCATTTCTAACTGAATATACTTAAACATTAAATCTGCATCCTTGTCATATACTAAGAATCTAGATATAACCATAATGCGGTTCGCTTCTTCTTCAACACTAATAATTAGGCATCAATGTCAGGTATGTCATGCCATAGTGCCCTGTTTATGTTAAACTAATTTCTACATATTTTGTTTTGTGTATTAATAATATTAAATCTATCAACAGGTATCACTTGCTTCTTTAAGGAAAGATGTCTCAGGTTACCCTCTTAGCTCATTAATGGATGAATGTTCCAGACATTACGGGTTCAATGACAGAACTGTTAATGAAACAGGAAATCACTTCATACTTGCCACAGTTTTTCCTTCTTGTAAGGTTTGAAAACGTTCATCTGGAACCCCAAAATCTTCAATGTATGATTTTGCACCAAATGTTTTGTTTTTTTAATGCTTACTTTTTTATATTTTTATTTCAGGTTGTGAAAAATGGTGTGCGATTATCGTCAACCTTGTCTTCTGCAATGGGGTATCCAAGTTCTGGCAGGATAATTTTTGTTCATCCTGTAAACCATGGGAGTAATAAAAATTCAATTTCAATACACAAATGCAAAAACCTGCATTTATCTTTAGTTTCATCAAGGAACTCAATTAGTTTTAAAACTAACAAACCATCTCATATTGATTTTCCAACCGAAAATGGAAATATTTCGTCTCCAAAGACACCATCTTTGACCAAGTCTACATTAAGTTCTCCCTGTTCTAGCATGCCAACTTCACCAAGACATGGTCAAACTCATTTGACCGGGTCAAAATCGTTTGACTCGTCTTTCGATTCTTGTAATATAAACAAAATACTCGAGGACGAAAGTGGAAAAAAGCTTCTTCAGACGTGCACCATGTCTCTGTTAAATTCCCGCCATTTAATTTGTGGAAACCTTGTAGTAATCCCAATTCTTTCAGAGCTTTGTCTTTTCAAAGTTGTAGGTGCAGAAAAAGTATTATATCATAATAGTGATATTAATGGAAATATTGACGACAATTTTGAGAGAAATGATGTTGAGTTTCTTCAATCTTCAAATATATCCGAACATGATGATGTTTTTCTGGTGGACCATGGAACTAAAGTTCATTTGTTTTCCGAGAAAACAAAAACAAATTTTGATGTAGAAAGTGAGGATATCATGGATAAAATATCAAATGATATTCCTAAATTAGGAGGCTTGTCAAAGGAGTATTTGATTTTGAAGGATATTATTACTTCATCATCAAAAAACAACACGCTTTCAAGGTACATTTTTTATTCGTTGGGAATACTGAATATGTTGTTCTCTTTCTTTTCGTATTGTTATTGTTTTTATTTGTTTTTTTTTTTTTTTGCATTTTAGCTTACATGTGTGTAAATACAAATTTAAGTATGCAAGAACTGAAATAGCAGGGGGTGTTGGATTTGTGACTGTTTATTGGAATTAATAAAATATGATTCTTACAATTGCATAAAAAATTATCAATTTTATTCATACTGCAACATAACTAATTACCTATGGATAAAACAAACGAGTTGATTACCACTTTCTTAATCTAATTTGATGTTTGTGTTGTTTTATGTATATAAACTATCTTTACCATTTTATTTAACAAACTTTAATTCTGTTACCCTTTGATGCAATTGAGCGTTATAACTGGAACAAACTGACACCACCTTTTTAACTGATTACAACAGGTCAAAACCGGGTTACATGTCATTTTTTTACGGTTATAGCAGTTCAATTGCATCAAATGGTAAGGAAACAAAACAGAAATTTATTTAATTTAATGGTGAAAGAACGGTAAATCCTTTTGTTCTATTAATGTTAAATATTCTGAATCATCCAACACTTTTAAGTTTTATCTGATTATTTTATTATTATGACTACATAACTGTAAACACCCATTGAATATTTGAAACCATTATCTTTAGTCCTTATTACAACTAATTATTTAATTATGCTTATCCAATATCACATAATCTATTTAAAAAAAGGGACATCCAAACAACCCCTAAAAGATAACATGCTTTTTTCTTGACTGATAAATTTTTTTTAAATTAATATTTTATAGTATGGGTTTACGTCCAACAAAGGGAGTGCTACTTCATGGTCCACCTGGCACCGGGAAAACTTCATTGGCCCGATTGTGTGTCAAAGATGCTGGTGTTGATATATTTACTATAAATGGACCTGAAATTGTGAGTCAATTTTATGGTGAAAGTGAACAAGCGTTGCATGCAGTCTTTGATTCTGCTATTAAAGCTGCACCTGCTGTCGTAAGTTTTTTTTTTTTCATACTTCAACGTTTTCTTATATACTTTGAAGTATCTTTTTTACAAGGATAAAAAGTTAAGGTGACAATTTTGACCCATTTACCAAACCATGGGTCAAGTCAAGATTCCATGTTATGTTTTATCATGGATCAAACTGGTACAATAAAATTTTAGCTAAAAGGAAAGAGTCAAACGGGTCAAACCGGTTGAAATTTTTAAAAGCGTATTCTTTAATTATTTTATTAAAAAATCAGATAATTATTAAATTAGTTTGTAATGAAGTTTGACAAACTAATTTGTTTATAAAGATTTTATTTGTTGGACTAAAGCATTTGGGCCATCACGATCCATTTTGACCCACACAAACTTGCTCTTTTTTAGTGGAACCCGTTTGGTGCATGGGCAACCCATCCATTTTTGCCACCTCTAGAAAATATGCATGTAATTGTAGCTGGCTAATTTGGCTTTTTTTTTATATATTTTTTGCAACTATACTTGATGGCGCAATATTTTGTAAAAACAATAATAAACCCCAATGGGAGGATTGCAAATATCAAAACACTATCCATTCTTCTATTAATTTAAATTGAATTCTCATATTCATTTGTGAGTCTTATTTCATTTTGTGGGCTAGACTCATAGGAGTTAAATAAAAATTTTAATTAAGGAGTTATTTTTTTAGGTATTTATAGATGAATTGGATGCCATTGCACCATCACGAAAAGAAGGCGGTGAAGAACTTTCTGGAAGAATTGTTGCAACTTTATTAAATTTAATGGATGGAATTAGTAGAACAGAAGGCTTACTCGTTATTGCTGCAACCAATAGGCCTGATAGCATTGAGCCCGCACTCAGACGACCCGGAAGACTCGACAGGGAAATTGAAATTGGTAAAAATTTTACGAAACAATTTCAACCTTTTTGCTTATAATCGCGTCTATTTGCGTTATGCTTTCTTCTAACGGGTAATTTTAATGCATACAACCTCGTAAGTAGCTTTATCAAAAAACTTCTATTATATTTTGAAAAGCTATACTATTTGTTATCATATTTTACAAATTATTTATTTCATTAAATATGTGAAATTTTGACACTTCCTCAAGATAATTACTATATATAAGTTTCCATGCATGGATGTGTGCTTTTGCTCAAAAACGTTTCTATTGAATAAATATTCTTTATTTTGTAATTTAAAAAATAAATCTTTATTATTTGTTTGAATTATATGCAGGCGTACCATCTCCGAGTCAACGTTATGAAATATTACTTACTTTGCTTAGCGAAAAAGAACACCAAATTTCAGATGCAGAAATTCATCATTTGGCAATGACAACCCACGGGTTTGTGGGTGCTGACCTGGCGTCTCTCTGCAATGAAGCTGCATTTGTTTGTCTTAGACGGTGCATTGGCAAAATCCATGATGAATCATCATTGTGTACCAATATTAGTAAAATGAAATTATTTTCAGATGATATGAAGGACTTGAATTGTGGAAATAATTTGGAAATTTCATCCGATTCAGAGTTGGATTTAGGAAATGTTGAAAGTGATCGAATAGAGGGAAATTTGAGCGTGTCTTTTGAAGATTTTGAGAAGGCAAGAATTAAAGTGAGACCAAGCGCGATGAGAGAGGTATTTAATATTCTCACAACAAACACACACACACACACTTCTAAAAGCTCAAGATTTCACACACTCATTATATATGTATATATATATATATATTGGGGATGGATCTAGAGAAAACCCACTTGAGTTAAGAAAACCTTGTGAACTCTTGTGTAAAATATATGCAACATTTTTTTTGATCGCTTATATATGTAATTTTATGAGTTTTTGAAAAAAAAATTAAAAAGGTGCGGAGGGGATTTATTTAAAACAATAGATTACTAAAAATTGCTGTAAGTTGTTACTTATATGTTAAATATATAACGTAAATTCTTAAAAAGTTATGTTTTTTTTTTTAAATTGGCTCCGCCTTTCGTTGTTTTTTTCTATAAAAGGTGATGAAATTACGCATAAAAAAATAAAATAAAAAATACATGTTACATATGTTTTACACATGCATTTCCTGGGTTTTCTCAACTCAAGTGGGTTTATCTCTGTACTTTTCATATATAAATATATATATATTATCCTTCAAATTTTCATAATATCATATCTACCTTTATTTACACTCAGGTGATACTTGAGGTTCCAAAAGTTAGTTGGAAAGACGTTGGTGGTCAAGAGGAAGTCAAAATGCAGTTAATGGAAGCTGTAGAATGGCCTCAAAAACATAAGGATGCTTTCAGGCGTATTGGTACGCGCCCACCAACCGGGGTGTTATTGTTTGGGCCACCGGGCTGCAGTAAAACCCTTTTGGCCCGTGCGGTAGCCTCTGAGGCCCAACTCAATTTTCTTGCAGTAAAGGGCCCAGAACTTTTTAGCAAATGGGTTGGTGAATCAGAAAAGGCGGTAAAATCTTTATTTGCAAAAGCACGCGCTAATGCTCCGTCAATTGTATTTTTTGATGAATTAGACGGGCTTGCTAATATTCGTGGAAAAGAAAATGATGGAGTTTCGGTTGCTGATCGGGTTATGAGTCAACTTCTTGTTGAATTAGATGGTAATATTCTCATTTTTTTTATTTAGGGATTAAGTTATGGGTTTATTACACCAAAATTTAACTTTTATTTCATCATTGTCTTTGTATGTAAGAAAATGGTAAAATTAATATGATCTATATACCTTCTTTTAAACCTAATTTATCTGACTTTTACTCCCATTTAGAAAAAAAAACGTGTATATGGTTTTTTTCACAAAAATGTTTAGGGGTATTTATTTATTTTCTTGAATAATCAAAAGTTAATACTTAATAAACACTCAATCTGCCTATCTAGTGGGTCAAATAATCAGATAAACATATCCATACGAGATGCACACAAAATGATTATTTAAGAGAAAAAGATACCAATTTACCGACTTTGATCATAGTTTAGTAGACTTTTACTCCAACTTTATTAATAATTCTCTTATAAAAAAAATGCTTTTGTTGGTCATTTATCTATTAATTCCTTAAAATATCAAAAATAGCAAAAAAAAAAAAAACTTGTTACCTCATTATCACAGCTTCAAGCAGCAGAATCACATCGTTTTATTACAACTATTAATCTTATTCTAATTATTCAATACGTGTTTTGTTTTGTTTTGCCAACTTGTTAATTTAGGTTTGAACCAGAGAGTTAATGTCACCGTCATTGCTGCAACAAACCGACCCGATAAGATTGATTCGGCCCTTTTAAGACCAGGTACCACATTACCTCATCTAATACATTTAATTTTGTGATTATTTGTAGCTCGACTTTGAAAAAAATAAATAAAATTGACAGGACGTTTTGATAGGCTTGTGTACGTGGGCCCACCAAATGAGAAAGACCGTAAAGAGATTTTCAGTATTCATTTGAGTAAAATGAGTTGCGGTTCTGATGTTTGTTTTGAGGAGTTGGCCCGTCTTTCTGAAGGTTGTACCGGGGCTGATATTTCTCTGATTTGTCGGGAAGCAGCTGTTGTAGCTATTGAGGTGTGTCAATATTTAAAAAAAATAAAAATTTAAAAATTAAAAATAGTTGGATACGGTAAAATTTTATATGGGTCAGAGGTTGTGTCAATCATGGAACAGTATTTCTGCGTAACAAATTTGACATAAATGCTGTCAAGTATGATTAAAAATATTATGATTTTACTTAAATTTAATTTTACTTAACTGTTTCTCACCATTAGAAAAAACAAAACAAAACTTAAATTAACCATATGAGTGTGATTAGGCGACCGGTCAAAACAAGTAGCTTTTTATTTGTGAGGTTTGGTTGACCAAACGCCCCGTGTGCGGTGCACGCATATAATGTATGTGTGGGCCCTCGAGTGGCAAAATTAAAATTGCACTAATTTTAACGTTATTTTACTTATTTTTGTGAAAATAAC
>WOUH02000007.1:5885789-5903759 GCA_009936405.2 Stevia rebaudiana
TTTATGTGTTTCGATTAGTAAGTAGACTTTGGTTCTTCAACAGAAACCCTTGTTTATATTTTTGTGGTTTCTTGAATTAAAACAAACTGAAACCACAATGGGAATAGAATATTTATGAAAGTCAAGTGATTTCAGTTGCATATTAAAGATCCATTTTGAACATAATAACATAATAGAAGAAATAAAAATATCTCTAGAATTTGTTTGGCATTAGATTCCTCAACAGATAAAAGAATTATAGTTTCTTGAATTAAAACAAACATGTATAGTCAATTCTGAACTTTTTAATATATTAGGGCTTACCTTTAGTACTCATGAAATCTCGGAGACGGCCCTGCGTCTAAGGTATATATATATTTTTTGTAAAATTTGCAGATCATTATTGAAATATACATAACTGTGCTAAATATGAAAAGAACAAGCTTTCCGAATGGAACGGTATATTCCAAGTACAAAGATCCTTGGTTAACGTTTAAAGACTTGGTTCCCACACCATTATTTTAAATCCTAATCGATAAGGGTCTTGGAAGAGTGACTTAAAACCTTTTTTCTTTTTACTTCTTTCTTAGGATGTTAATATATAAGGAAAAAGAAATAGTAGCAAACTAACATAAAACTAGTAGTATATGCCAGTGGAAGAAAAAGATCATGAACCTCTAACTAGCACCTAAAAAGACATTTAACTATACAATGCTAAAAGTCATGTGTTACCTAATAAACCAAATAATATTAAACGCACATACCTTTCCATATAGGGAGGCCAACTAAGCAGCTAATACGTCGAACTCCTCTGACTTACATCTTGGATCCAGCACATAATCCAGTGGATTGATAATAGGAAAGAGTGAAAAATCTTCACCTTTTTTGTTATTGAAAAGAGTGTTTTTGTCACAAATGTATGAAATGCTAGCAACCGATGGCATGCGGTAGACCTCTTGGTCTCTTAATACATGTAGACTTTCTCATGGTAGCTTCTGCAGGCCACATACTTGTTTCAGTTCATATAGACGAAGAAGATTTGTTTGACCTAACACATTTTGTACATTTTTTTAAAAGCATTTTGTAATAAACTAGATTATCCAATAAACTAATATATACATAAAACTAAAGAGGGGCTTTAGTTTAGAACATTTTTTGCATCTGACCTTTTATCTATGAAATACAGCCCAAATTGACACAAGTAAACGCCACTCATACCATAAACAAATGTAAAAATATATATATATATATGTGTAGAAATTTAAATAGAGAATGCATGAAGTTACCATATTATGTCAAAGTCTAGCACTAAGATGACAGCTTCTCTATCCCCGTCTGCAATTTGATGCATTTTATGTGATAATAACTTAGCGACTTTGCTTTCAACTCTAACGCATTGCCTTCCACTAACATGGCATCCACTTTTCATCACCAAATCAGTTAAGACCCTTCCTTCTTTTTGCCTTTCCTGTTGTTGGTAAACAACCTCTCATTACAGCTCTTAAAAGGTCTTCACGCACATCCATGTGACCCTTTGTCAATCTCTCTTAAAAGGTCTTCATGCACATCAATGGTGGTTACAGCAGCTGCATATGTCTAATGTCTATAATATTATCACAATTTCATCCTTGTCTAACAGTGAACTAGATTTAGGTGATTAACAATTGCAATTAATGAAACCATCTATGATATCAAGCATCAATAAACCAGATCTAAGCTTATGAAACAATAGCTCTGCTAACCTTAGTCATCAAACAGCTAAAAAACCAAAATTGGCAGCATACTAAGCCCAATAACATCAAAAAAACCAATACATCGATCAATAAGCATATATTAGGACCACAATTCAGATACATCATCAATAAAATCGAACTAACCGGTGAGACGTTGGCGAGGGTTCTGAAGAGCCTCAACCAAAAAAGGATCCACCGCCATTGAAGCGTCAGAATCCGGCGTTGTAAGGGTTACTGACGGGACTGAATTTTGGTGCTCCATCGTATGTTTTGTTATCAAAAAGAGTTAATCGATCGATCAAATCTAGCCTAATATCACATGTAAGAATTAATTTCCGATAATAGTTCAATAATGGAGAAACAAAGAATCTTCTTCTCTCTCCTATATCCTAGAAGGGAGAAGGTTTAATAAGAAGAAACTTAGAGAGAGAAAGACTCGATTGTTCTTCTCTTATGGCGATAAGTCCGAAGATTGTAGAAAGGTTACGATATTTTTTTCAAGATTAAGTTAGATTCAGTGTGAAATCGTTCGTCAACGCATTAGCCCACTTGAGTTCTTGTGGGCTGGGGTTGGTGACAAATTTGCAATAATTAATTTTATTTTCACGCTGGAAATAAAAGTAGAGGTGTATAAAAAGATCGGGTTGAAAATTAACTTGAACTGAAACTATATACTGTAAAAACAAGTTTGGTTGAAATTGATTTGAATCATAAATGAACTCAAGATTGAAATTGGTTTGTAACACTTTAGCTAAAAGTCTGAAATCAAATCAAACCAAGTAGAGGGTTTCAAATTTAATTGATTATTTTTTTAAATGGTTCAAACCAAACCGTTCGGAGTCAAACCCAGTATTGACCAGGTTTGATTAAATCTAACCAGATTCAACCTAAACCAGCTTTAAGAGCACTCACATTTAAATTTTTATCTCCATATGTATAATTTACATAAAATCATTATTTTTCTCTCATGTTCAATTAAATAATAAAAGTTAGGAATAATTTCATAGAGGTTGGATCCGCTAAAAACACTTATTTGCATAAAAACAGTAGGAACAAATCTAGTCCTTTCATTTGATTAATTAGTGGTTAAGATTCAAGGGATTAAAATGTAATTGAAAAAAAGAGGAAAATGGTAATGATGGAAACCTACTTATTTGACTTCTTAAATTCCCCCTACATTTTTTTAAACAATCATAACTTTTTTCATACGATATTATTTTTTTACAAAAATTGCACCATAAAAATGAACGTTTTTTTTCTTTTTAATTTGAGTACCATAGTGATATACTTAAACTTAAAAAAATATAATACAAAAGAATATAGTACAATGGTACTTAAATTAAAGAGGAAAAACGTTTGTGTTTTATGGTGAAAATTTTATAAAAAAACAATATCGTATGAAAAAGTTATTAATGTTTAAAGAAAGTGGGGGAAAAGTTCAAAAAAGTCAGCAAATAGGTTTTTACGTGAATGCCTTTTTTCTTGTTTTTTACCCTAAGTAAATAGATGGCCAGAATTTGTTCTTATTGTTTTTAGGGAAGATCTTCTTTCTATTTGATCATTCCTCTAATTCCATATATATTCTACAAAACATATGAAATATCATATATATCTTTACAAACTTAAAAATATCATACATATTCTTAAAATGCTATCAATATCATATGTATCATTTTCAACTTATTTTCTTCAAAAATAAATTATAATATGACCATTTTACCCTTAATTTTCTTAAAACCAAACATTTTAACAAAATAAAGAATAAAAAACCAATTGTTTCACCTTGATCCGTCATTTTCACAAGTAAAATATGGTATTTATTGGTTGAAGATGGTATTTATGATCTAGTAAAATATGGTATTTAGTGAAAAATTAGGGGTGAATGGTAATATTATGAGGAATGTCTTGCATCTAATATCGCCAACGTGTTTTATGGCTTAATGGTAATAGATGAGATGAGAACTCCACAGTTAAGCATGCTTAGGTGATAACAATTCTGGATGAGTGACCACCCTAGGAAGTTTTCACCTGAGCAACCAAAAGCAAATCCATAAGCTGTGAGCTAGCAAAGCGGACAATATTGGTGATACGAAATGTCGGATGTTACACTTTTCACTCACAACCAATTTCAACCAATCTCTATAATATAAATAACTCACCCACATAATTTTTAAAGATCCAAATGTGAATGCTCTTAGACACAACAACCAACTTGTGCAACTTTTATGTCACACTTCATAAGTTCCAACTGTGAAAATAGAGTTTCGAGTATTAGATCACAGGATTCGTCCTACACTTTCCCAATCTTTCTCGCTTCCACGTCAGTGGCGCATCAGCT
Organism: Stevia rebaudiana; assembly: GCA_009936405.2. NCBI lineage: Eukaryota > Viridiplantae > Streptophyta > Magnoliopsida > Asterales > Asteraceae > Stevia > Stevia rebaudiana. The sequence goes on from WOUH02000007.1 coordinate 5,889,840, forward strand.
TTACTCTGGGTTTCCCCACTTTTTCTTATTTTGCACGGTGTCGTCCATTTTTCTCAACTTCTTCCCACTTTCTCCAATTACCCCCTTTTTCTTCTCCTCTCATTCGGTGAGATCCGGTGAGAATTCCCCGAATTTCCCCACCCCGGAAGTCGGGTATTTAGGGTAGCTCCAAACTTTGTTAAAAAATAGTTTTATTTGTTATATATCATAATGTTTTTCCTATATATTGATCCACCATATTTAGTGGGCTGTGACCCATTTAAGGAAAGCCCATATTTAAAGGCTCAACATCACTTAAAAGCCCAAAACAGGAAAAAGGCCCATGAGCCTCCTTATAAAAAGGAGGCATGACCAGCTCAAAGGGGGGATGGAACATATGGAGTTTCCACGAGGATGAACTAAAAATCCTCTCAACATATGAACATATGAGAGCACCCAGCTCCTTCAGAGGAGAAAAACTCCCTTCACGCAGGAGACTATCCTGCACTCACACTATCAATTTCTCTCTGCATACACACACATATGCACGAGGAACCCGATGAAGGCTATGATGATAATGATCTCGGATCTGAGCCGGAGGTCACCTCTCCACTCACAACACGAACACGAGTCACACAAGTAACACAACCGAGGCTAGACCCCAATCGGGGACTTTTGGTTTCTTCAGTATATCTATAGGTACTGTATACGTTTGATATAGGCATCAGTACGGTACATGTATTCATTACAAAATACTCAACTTTATAAGGTGTTAGTACATGTACTGGTACTGAAAGTACGCCTCCCCCCGCAAACCCAGAGATTAAAATGGATATACATATTTTGGGTTCACTAAAATGAGGATTTATTGTTAAGGCCTGTAATTGACAACATTAATGGTAAATTTCCTCTATTCTATACAATAGTTGAAGATTTCTGTTTGCCATTATAACCACGTTAGACTCACGCCCAAAACCATATTTTAGTGTTTGGATTGATTCGTGGGTGATTAAATATGATCAAATGGGGAATAATTTATGAGAAATTGGGAATTTTTGTGTTTGTTTAAGATGTTTCTGAGTGAAATAGCTTTTGTGGGAGATGAATCAGATGATCATTGGTGGCGTAAAGAAGTTAATCATTTGTCTTGATTTTTTATTGTTATTTTACTAATACGTATCAGCTTTTATTGCTGAATTCGAATACAAATAATACTCAAATTCTAATCTCACATAAACTTTATTGGTATAGGCCAAAGTCGCAGAATTTAGCAGTAGTCGTAAAGAGTAAGTAAAAACATACATCATAAACAACTTTTTAGTATCAATAAAGAAATCAAAGAATAAAAGCATGTGTAACTACTACAACCATGTTTAGGCAGATATAAAAAACATTGAGGAGATGAGTGTTGATTTTTATGAATCCCATACTTGCAGAATTTATTTTTTATGGTTATTATAAATACATGTGTGTTAAATAAACTAATTGTGAAAGTAATAAATTGCATCTAAAGATGATTGATATCACGGTAATAAAGTTCTCTGGCACACTAAGTGTTCAATAAAATGCCTAAATGAAGGCTCTTTTTTTCCTTCTATTCTGACTACTTCTATGCAAACTAAACTGAGGAATCCTAGCAAACAGCTTAAAATAAACGAGAATGGATTATAAGCTTATATTAATGCTGTGTATAGACAAATATACGGTGTTTACATATTGAATGCATTGTGGGTTTACACAAGAGTTATATGCTAGAATAGTTTATATATATGCATTCTCAATAATGTGTTTTGACTTGTAAATTTCCACGTATTATAAAGGTTGGAGTAACTAAGTAAGGTCAATGCGAGAAAACAAGTTATGATCAAAGATCCTAAATTTGAGGTAAGTTGATCTTACTTTGTGATAAATGTACTTATTTTTCTTACTGAATTATTACTCATAAGATGTTTATTCTGAAACTTTATAGGTATTTACTAGAATTCAAATTGAAGAGGAGCGAAAGGACGCCACAAAGGCTACTATCAATTCCTACAATGCTTCAGGTAGTTTAATTTAGTTTAATTCCTGTAAAGACAATGAATTCCTATAGATTTGCTAAGTTGGTATATATTTGTTCATATAACTTGATTTACAAGTTTAATTATGAACTTATAGTAACAAAAGTTTTTTTTTGCTGAGGATTAGGATAATAGAATTATGGAAATAATGAAAAATAAAACAAAAATAATACCAATCACAAGAATGTTAGGGGCTGTTTGATTAGTATGATCTGACCGAGTCAGAAGCTAACCCAGTTAGAAGTTCTGACTGAGTCTGCATCTGACTGAAACTTTGCTATTTGATTATGTATCTGACTCTGTTGAATGATAAAAATAATCATAAATTGTTTTTTTATCATATATTATTTTTTAGAATCAAAGATAGATTTGAAGGTTTTGTGAAAAAAAATAATAAAAATAATAGCTTTTGTACTTTACTTTTGAAATAAATCGAAGTAGACTCAAAAGGCCCATCAAAACATTGCGTAAATAGTCCGTCAAAAACCCTAACCCTCATGACTTATCGTTACAACTTTTTTCTTCTCTGCCCTTGACATTTCTCCCATCTCATCGATGAACATCTTTCTGGACAATACCACCACAACCGACGTCGATGAAGCAAGTTTTTGTTCCCACGCGACGCGTTTTTGCTTTTGCTCTAGCTCGATGCAGCCCACGAACCCACGCGACGCGTTTTTGCTCGATCCCTCCCAGTCTCGAACGATGCTCGATCGCCGCCCCCCATCGGTCATCAGTCGTCGGGTTTTGCTCCCGATAACGAGTCAGTCGCTCCCAAGAACGAGCCAGTCAGCCCAGTCAGCGATCTCCAAAACCCGGTCTGGGTCAGTGGCTCGGTCAACTAGCTGGTTCGGTCAGTGCATCATCAAACACCCTGACTGACTGACCGAGTCAGCCAGCCTTCGGTCAGATGCTCGGTCAGACGCAACAAACACACCCTTAGTAATCTAAAATGTTAATTTACAATCCATGGCATTTGTAAACAAACATTCAGTGTAAATTCATGACTTATGGCCACTTGCTTCCCAAACAGACAAGGCCGTTTACTTTTTTTTTTTTGTTTACCGAGTGGCTTCTACCTACTCTCTTTCCTCCATCTCTCTTTCACATTCCTCTGCTTCTAAAGAGATCCTTCTCTCTCACTTTTCTCTACTTCTCCGCAAATCCACCGAGATCCACTGACGGTTGCTAGGCGGCGGCGATGGTGATGGTGGCCGTTTTGTGTTGCCGCATCGTCCCTTCGTCTCACGTTGACCCAGTTTCTTCTCTCACATACAGGCTTCGACGAGATCTTACAGATCTATTGCGTTGAAGGAGGCCAGTTGGTTGTTTGCTGTTGCCGATGAGCTTCAATTTTCGGGTTTGTTTCATGTAGTATAAGTGTGTATTGCGTGTGTTTGAGTTTGTTAGTCGGTCAAAATTATCGGCGATGAAGAATTCATGTCAAAGCCTGGTCTTAAATAAATATCGGTGGTCAGTGGTGTTGTGGGTTGTTGTGAATGGTTATATCACAACTTAACAAATAATACGGATAGGCAAATAATAAGATAAGTTTCTATTGATTTTCTGATTGATTACAAATAATAAAATGAAAGCAATCAAGGATAAACACTAGAGAAGGAGATGGGAAGTTCAGATACAGACACAGACACAGATGGGAAGAAGAAGAAGAAGAAACACACACATTAACATTCTTTCATGCCCTAAAATTCTATTACGTTTTCATTTTATACATGGGTTTGGTGGATCCATGAATTTTAAGTTGGGTTGTCTACTTGGGCTGACCACAATTGGGCTATTCATAACATTACCTCCCCCTTTCAGATTCACCTTGTCCTCAAGGTGCAAATCAAGAATTTGATGGCGGCGGCGGAAGAGTTCCTTCAAAGTAGATACACGGCCCGAAGAGTGACACAGGGAACGCGCTATGTTGGGTGGCTTATGGCCACAAAGGGCCTCAAATGAACTTATGTCAGGGTCCAAGAAGGAACTACATTCCAAGTCATTGATATTGGATAGATCTATATGAGTTCCACATTCCTCTATTCTATCAAAAGCCAATGTGTTATCTATCTCTTGCATGAGTCCATGGACCATTCTCTTCATTAATCCAGATTGTATTAGCTTCCGTATACCAATTATGTGTCAATTTCTCTTCAACCCTTTTATCACATTTAACAGCATAGTGGTCCGTTTCATATTTCCAAACTTTGACCCATTGAATTTTACCTTGACCATCCTTTAAAAACTCTCTGGCACGATTTGAACATAAAATGCTTAAAAGGATCAAACTTTCTTTATCTTCAACGAAGGCCCAGGTCATGATTTTACCTACATCGAAAAGAGAGAGGCCAACAACTATCGGTAATTTCAAGTTTATGTGATAAAATAGAAAAAGAAGTCCGAAGCATTCCTTAATGAACACATGTTTAGGTTTGGAAAATTCAGCATCTCTCTATGCGATATAATCAGCTTTTAAAAATCGAATCAGTGGATCCATGTTAAAGACGGGTCAGTGGATAACTCACGTAAACAAAACCTATGCTTAATTGGAACGAATAATCCAAACTCATCAAGTAAAGGATCACCATCATGTCCACGCATTCTATTTAGCAAATCAGTAAGAACAAGTGGGTGAATGTGAGCCTCCCATGCCTTTAGCATCATCTGAACCACTTTTTCCTCAACCAGAAGAATTTCAAGGCTACCACAACCAGTCAATGATGCTCCCATATATGCTTTATTCCATGTCACTTCCCATATATGCACAACACCTTTAAAATTGATTGAAGCACGCTGGCCTTTCATGTACTTATCCCAACAAATACTGCTTAATTTAGGTCGACTAGAGATTTTAACAATTTTATGTATGTCAAAATTTGCATTTAATTCTGAATCATATCCAAAAATTGTGATATTTTTATTTACTTCCGCAAACAATACACCATCACGGTCAAAACCCAAGGAGCTACTAGATTTGAGAAATTCAATATATCACCTTGTTTAACATTGGCACTGACTTCTATTTTCCTAAACGAAAAATATTGGGATAAATCATCTAAAAGAGAGCCAACCCATCCACTAAGGTTACATTGAGAAAGCCAAGTAATTGGGGGGAAACTGTTAGCAGAGCCTTTTTCCAGAGTTGATCCTCTACTATCACTGATTATAGGTGTAAGTTGTATTATGTACCCAAAGTGATTTGTCATTGAAACCACTTTTAAGATTGCATTGAGTAAGAAACGTTAAAGCATTCCCTGTTCATTTACCCCTAGCACAAGATTCCACTCGCAAGCAAGTATGAGTAATTGCAACAACTCTTAAATGATCCCTACCTGATATTTTTCTGATCCACATTAGTCTCGTCTTGATGTGTGAATATGCCATGAAGAATTCAGCAATATGCACAATAGAAGTGTCATGAAGGGTTGATGATTGTGCACTAGTAGCCATGGTTTGACCCGAGCAATCGAAGTGAAGTTGGAAGACTTCGTGAAATCGCTATAAGCGGTAGATTGTGGCATTGGAGAAAGTTTCAAGCAATATTTCCCCATTCCATCATCCCAGTATCAACCAAAATGTCAACAAAACGGGCTTGTTGCATGATTTCATACGCCCTTTGACATATCCTAATAAGGGCAGGTGCTGTACCGCCTTTCCAACTAAGGCGTTTATCCCCCACTTGAAACGAAAGCACCCCGTGATCAGTTTGAAGCATATAAAAGTTTGAACACGATTGTCCATTTCCTTTGAGTAAACAGCAGTAGCAAGTTGTGCAGTGCATAAAGCCCAATCAAGAGGTTTAGACTTAAGCAATGCTTGAGTAGGAATAGTAGAAATTGGGTCTAGAAATGGGTGAGTGGCTAGCTCAATCGCATGAATAGACAGACACCACGATTCCACAACCTAAATCTATACCATGCAGATTGATAACAAAAGGCAAAGAAGCAGGTTGTAACTGTTGTAATTCAGTCTTTAGTGCAGCATATAAGGTTGTGCAGTTGTTTGTCAATACATCGAACAGTTTGTGTGCCTTATTGATGATAACCAATGATGTGCTACCCAATGTTGTAGCAAGACCATCACTTGTATAAAACTGAGGACAAACAATAGTACCAAATCGTTTATAGTTGGGTGATACCTGGACATGATTCTGTGAAGAGATAATGATAGGCGTGAGAGTAGCACTATCAACGTTGCACAACCAATTACTATCACCAGTTAGCTCTGACAATTGTTCTTCATTCAATGAGATAGAGATTGAAGACGCAACAGTGATCGAATCAGTCTCATGGTCCTTTAGGGCACCCAAGCGGAACCGATCAAGCATTGCAGAAGTGAAGGTCTTCCATGTGACGAACTGAGAGCTTCGATGCCATGAATTGAATCACGAGAATGCTTCATCATCAAATAACTCAATGATATACGGAAACCTCTCATCATCGTAGATGGCGTAAAAGAGAAAATACCTTTCAGCTTGATAGATCCATTGGGCTGGATTGACGCCGGAAAAACGAGTTAAACACAAGTCGCACTCGAGAACTTCTGAGCTATAGAGTAACTGATCATTGCCAACGCAGTTGCCCTGCTTGTTTGAGGATGAAATTGGAAATTCAAGGAGCAATTAAGTGTAGATTGCCTCTAATTGCATCTGCATCTCAGGTAGGGTTAATGATTGAAGATTCTCTTCCAATCCAAGAGTCCATCCATCAGCCATAATTGCCAATGGATCAATGAAATCACCAATGTTGTGAATGGTTATATCACAACTTAACAAATAATACGAATAGGCAAATAATAAGATAAGTTTCTATTGATTTTCTGATTGATTACAAATAATAAAATAAAAGCAATCAAGGATAAACACTAGAGAAGGAGATGGGAAGTTCAGATACAGACACAGATGGGAAGAAGAAGAAGAAACACACATTAACATTCTTTCATGCCCTAAAATTCTTTTACGTTTTCATTTTATACATGGGTTTGGTGGATCCATGAAGTTTAAGTTGGGTTGTCTACTTGGGCTGACCACAATTGGGCTATTCATAATTGATGGTAACACTATCCAAATACCTTAATTCAATTTTTTAATTTAAAATTTAAAAACTAAAACATCTCATTATAAATTAAAAAGTTACATTAGAACAAATAAGAAATACAATGTCATTTTGAATTAAAAGTAAAAGCTAAAAATTGCAAGGCCAACTGTACAATTTTGTAATCTCGCATTTTTACTTTAGAACAATCTCCAATCTAGGTCCGGTGTAACGGTCGCGAGGCGCAAAAATCGCGTCCATATCTTTTTTTTTGCCTTGAGCCGCTCATTGCTTCTCTTCCTCTTTGCCGTTCACCACTAGGTTCCATGTGAAAACTTTTAGAGAAAAAGAGAGGGTTTTTTTTGTGATTGAGTATTTGAGAGATGAGAAAGTTGTGAGAAATAAGATATAATTTTATGTGGGATTTTTGAAAAAAAAATAATTAAAAAAGTTTTTTTTATTAATTGAGTCGTTCAACGGCTATAAAACTAGTCGTTACACTCCTACTCGAATTAGTGAAGCATACCCATGCCCCGTACCCGATCGGGGTACCCGCTTTGATGACGGCAGTGTACCTGATCGACAAAGGGCTACCCGATCTCAGTATCTAAAGCCACCCTAATAGTAATGTTCACGGTTCGGTTTGAAACAGTGAAACCGCCCAAACCGTTCATCGGTTTGATTTCACAGTCGGTTTAGTTGTTAGACTTGTGGTTGGTTGGTTGAAAAACTCTCAAACCGTAACGAACAGTTTGGTTTACGGTTTTTACAAAAAACGGCCATATAAAGTGTAACACTCCAACCGACGGCGGAGTACGTCGGGGCGCTACGAACAACTGTTCAAAAGCTCATGATTTCTGATTTAGGTTTTAATATATTAAATATCAATTACCATTGTCATTACAAATAATACAAAGAAGATACAATATAATCTGATTAATTAACTAAGTTCAATAGTATCCTATATGATCATCAAGCAGCAAACACTACGTTGTACCTGAAACTTGTTAAAATTAAGTGTCAACTACAATGAAGTAGTTGGTGAGTCACATAGGTTTTGACTCACTATGATATAGGTTTTGACTCATTATGATAAATTAAGATTAAGTATAAAAGTAAGTAATAGCTATGCAATCCATATGTAAACTATGAATGTTAAACCAGAAGAATTTGTAGAGACTAAGAATACAGCCCTATGCTAGTTAAAGAATAAGAATATGACAGGAAGCCCTATGCTAGTTAAAGAATAAGAATATGATAGGACTTATTGCCATTGATACAAATGTTAACATGGTAGATTTACAGAGCAATAAACATCAAGCATGCAAGTCTAAATATACAAGATTGCATATAAGAATAAAGAGTACAGTTTAAGTATAAGTGACATGTTCCACCCCAAAAAGATTAAAAATAGTTGAAAATGAGACTATGTAAACTACTAAACTCAAATAGTGATGGCTAGTTGATAATAGTCCAAGTTGTGAGAATTTAATCTCACTAGTCGACCTATAGATAATAGATACTAAATAAGCTAATCTTTATATCAAAGTCAGCGCTTAGGGTTTTAAGATTTTGAGTTTTAGTTTTTATAGTCCGTTTAGTTAAATATGAAATTCTAGGCTTATATGTATTGTAGTTATTATATATAACAAATTTTATGTTGTAAGTAATGTTAATCATAATTTATGAAAATAATGCCAAGCGTAATCGGTTTTGGTTAATCAAAGATTAGTTTCAAGGGCAATTGAATAACTTAGATTTAATGTTTTATAAATTTAAATTTAAAACTACATAAATTTAATTCATTAAGTTTTTTGATTAATTAAAGTCATATAAATACCTTTATAGAACCTTAGGTTAAATACCCTTTTTTTTATAAAAAAAAAAACTTGCAAACTAACTTCTAATATTTATAATTTGTTAATTTAAATTTTGTATTTTAACATTTTTAAATAAAAAATTAAAATAACTTTTTAGTAAACTTTAATAAAAATTGAGTTTTATATTTTTATTAAATCCAAAATTGAAAACGATGAATTTTGATATAAAATGGGTTAAAAAACGAAATTAAAATGAATTAGTTATGATTTTAACTTTTTAAATTAAAAGGTTAAAATAACTTTTGGTAAACTCTAATAAAGGCTGAGTTTTATACTTTTATTAAATCTGAAATTTAAAATGACGAATTTTGATATAAAATAGGTTAAAAACGGAATTAAAACTAATTAGTTATGATTTATTAAAGTTTTATATTAAAAAAAATTAAAATGTGAAAATATGGAAAAAGGGCGCGGCCCGTGGCTTGAACCCGAGACCTGTTGGTTATGGGTGTCTTACTCAAATGGATTTGAAAATAAAAATTACTTATGATGTTTTTCGGTTCTTCCCCAATCACATGAACTTGTTCGAGCCCTAGATCCACAACCCCATCGATTTGTTTGATATGTGTTCTTGTTGATGAAACAAGTTGAGGGGTTTTAATCCTATGATGATTACGAACACAATGGTGTATGAAACTTACCCGATGGTCATGTCTAGGTAGGTGGTCGGAGGGTGGCCGGAAATCGACGGTTTATTGTTTGGTTGCAGGTTCCGACGAACAGAGGCGCGGGGCTGGTGAGTTGCGAAGCTAGGTAGGGGCCAAATGAGTGTTCCATTTTGGATTTTATACTCGTTTGTAACCGGAATTAGACAACTCGGTTGCGAGCTATTGATTGACTGTTTCCAAACCAAAAACCTAGAAATCTTGGGTTGTTTGATCGAATTGATTCAAGGAGGTCATCATGTGATACCCTGAAATTTTAGGTAAAACTTTATCAAATCTTATTATGTTACAATGTGTCTAACTTTTATTATCATCAATTATTACTGTAAACCGAATCATTAAATAAACCCAAACGTTACTACCCTACAACTATTAGATCCAAAGGGGCTTAAATCAAAGGGCGCAACAGGGAATCGATCATCCTTATGGAGCGACAACAGAGCAGATGTAAATCGATTAGATTGCTTGAAAATTGGCAAGTGACACCAAACAGGAAATCAAACAGAAAAGGCACGAAAGATGAAGAAATCGAGATGTTACATATGCTTGTAGAGAGGACATGTCTACTGGAATTGCAAGACCCTAATCACCGACAAAACTGATATATCCGAACCCAAGAAGGCCGATAGAATGCCAGATTTGCCGAAATCCCATAGCTAACGTGAGCGAGAAAGACATTCAACTGTTGATCGGTAAATGATTTTAATTAGTTATCGAGTCAAATTATGGTTTTCATTTTTCCATTTTATAGACTTTTTAGAACAATTGTTTTTCACATTGTGATTTTTATGATGATGGATGGCACTCTTACTGCTTCAAGGAAGGTACACCATTATATGCTTATATTTGACACTATGTGTAGAGGATGGTGAGTAAAACGGGTAAAACCCACCCATAAAACCCCAATCAACTGACCTGGCATAAAACCATTGAGCGGGAAAAGTGTAACAAACTCTTGACACGTGGCAGAAATCAAGAGGCCTCCAAAAAGTCTCCCTCATCCGGACCATTGAAAGAGAACATGCTTTCCTCACCATTGGGGCCCACTAAAACCACCTATAAATAACAAGATCACAAGTGGAAAAAAGGCATACGCAATCCGCAGATTTCACCTGTAACTTAGATCTTTTGTAATTTGATATTTGTGAGAATTAGATCTCGATCGATTGTAATTCATCATCATAGAAAAGCCACGATCCAATCAACGAAAAGAAACAGAGCATCCAGATGAGAAGAACGAAGTAAATAGAAAACAAACACACATAACAAAAACGAAGAAAGGAATTATCATACACATACCCAACCATCATTACAAAGATAGAAACAAGAAAGGCTAACAAGTTCAAGCTACAAAACAAAACCTAACACCTGACTACCACCCGGGTCACCTCAAACTCCAGATCATCATTACGGCCACTAGCTATCAACTCGTTCACGAAAGGAAGACTTAAATTATGGCTCTATCATACTTCACATCAGCATCGGCTTCAAAAAGGGTTGATGTCTGTACAGATTCAGTTTCTTTCAAATTAAAGCCAGCAATCAAACCTTCCACACGGCCAACCGCTTTCGAAGTCGCTACCATCCTGGAAACAGCGTCATTAAAAATATCAGACCCGCGGGCAGCCTCAACAGCGCGAGGAACCCCTTCCACCATAAGCCAATGTCGATCTAACAAGGCCGCTAACTGACTCTCAAGACCTCCCACCTTATCTTGCAAAATCACCTTCTCATTCTCTAGACGACCCTGCACAAAATAATAAAAGAAATGAGAACCAACTACAACTAAAAAGCCCAAGATATAGACATCCACGTACCTGCACCGAACGCGATTCAGATAAATCACTCTCCAACACCCCGCGGGCAGATTCCACCTCCTTCAATTGACCAACCAACGACTCACCCCTCTCCTCCGCAACCCCTAACTGATGTTTGAGATCATTAATCACATTAGCACGAGACTCCAACAAAAGGTTGGTTTTTTGACAAGCTTCTTCGAATTCCCTCCGAGCAGCAGCACGAGCATTTTCCCCGGCAGTAATTTGATTGGTTAGCAAAACGTTAGCCCTCTCCAAATCCGCAACCTGACATTTCAATTTTAATATCTCTTCATAATCAGCCTGCTCCCGAACACGCACTCCTATCAGCTCTTCATGCTGCATATCCCATTCACGCATCACACTTGGGAGCGCCGCAAAGACAGAAGCTAAATTAACAGCAAGCAAATTAGACTTATCCACATGGTTCAACCTCCTCTGATGATCACACTCTGCATCCGGAACAGCGAACCGGAGAAACTCCCTACAGACACCCGGACCGTCCAAACGTGATTGCGACGTAAGCGTCCAATTGGGTCTGAAGAAACCAACTTTTGCCGGCCCCTCCGGACCTCTAGGCAGAGATTTTTTCCTACCACCACCATTCCCACCACCACTACCACCACCATTCCCACCACCATTCCCACCACCGCTACCACCACCATTCCCACCACCGCTACCACCACCTTCCACGCTACTAACATCAACACTTTCCATTACAACCACATGCTTCTTATCACCAACACTGACACTCTTCACAACGGCCGAAGGCCTATCACCACCATCAAAGGCACTTTTTTCATAAACATCACTCACAGACTTCTTCCCCTTAGAATAAACACTCGAAGACTTGACATCCATCTTTTCAAAATCCTCTTTAACAACATCATCACTCCCACTCATCACAGGCTTACTAACATTCTCCACACCCTCACCACCATCACTCTCATGAGATTTCTTCACAGACGCATCCATCACACCACCCGGCGAAGCAATCTTCAGGATTTTCGCTGCACCCAACACACATATAAAAGAGTTTAGAACAAAAACAATAAGTAAAAGACATCCCATACAAATACAGAAACGACGGAGCAGTAATAACAAAAACACCTTGGTCCAAACCACTAACTCGGTCACTTATTTTCCTTTTCCGACGAACACGAGAAACGACTGGAACAATATGCTCACCCAACTTAGGGTTATCACCAACATCAGAAGCAATACGCGAACCGGAAGAACCAGGGGCCGTAAAATCGGATTCCTTAGCCCCAAGAGCAGATGCCTAAGCCAGCAAAGAAGACACCATAACATCAGGACTAACCTCCGGGAGCGATGAATCGACCTTTTTTGAAACACGGGGCTTCAAAGCTTCCACCTCCGCTTCCACAGTCTCAACATCATAATCACTCGCTCCACCAGACGAAACCTTTTTAACAACAGTACCAACAACCTTCTCTTTTACAACAGTACCAACGGCTTTCTCTTTCTCCAGTTTTACCTTAACAACAACCGTCGTTTTCTTTCCTTTAGACGTATCTAACTCGATAGCAAGAGCAGCCTCATCCGGCATCATAAAGTTAGGTAGAGTCTTCTCAAGAATAGAGGGATCACCATCTTTTCCCGGCAAACTTCCAGGAACAGCCGGAGGAACCCTGTCCGGAAATAAACACGGGAAAAACGACGGAAGAACTACACATCACAAAAATAAAAGGTCAGAGAGAAAACCACAAAATAATCTCATAAAAAATGGAAAAACACTCACCACGTCGACTATGATGAAAAATCGGTATACGATTAACATCAACCCAATTACGGCTCATCCCAACACCAACCAATGCGGTCTCATGGAGCTCTCTCGAAAAGGAGCCGGCTCCAAAACTAAACGCTGAAACATCGGATCCTTCTCATACCCGGCCGCGGGGGGCGTGTATAACAACTGGCCATTTTCCGGCAGTTGACCGATCAAAATTCCGGCATTTGACTTTTGTAAACCGGTTGGTACCTATATGTAATTTGATATTTATGTGAAATAAATAGTCTTATTATATGTTAAATTGTATTTCAATTCATTTGAGCGTATGCGGAATTTCGATTTGAACAACGGTTTGGAAGTTACACGCAAAACGATGCACCGTACTATAAGCCTGAAATACCGACACCTCAAATTGAGGTGAAACCAATGGGGTTAGATCCGTAACGGAAAATCGTGAACATAGGCGAAAACCGCGCGTAAAACGGAGTCCGAACGAAGCGGGAAATCGCGTTTAAAGTTAACCCGACTGACTGATTGAGGCTCGGGCCTACGTGGCGCCACGTGAGTGGTCCGGGACTCACGTGGCAGATCCTCAGCTAGTGTGGCAACATTTAGGCCACGTGTCAGAACCACGTTGGCTCGGAGATGCTGAATCAGCACCACGTGGCCCGAACCAGAAATTGCGGCTGGTCCTCGCGTGCCGCGAGCCGCCCTCACCACACTCTCGCGT
>WOUH02000007.1:5915369-5932598 GCA_009936405.2 Stevia rebaudiana
TTTAATCTCGCCAAAAACAATCTATGTTCCTTCCACTCGAATTAATTAATTCAACCAGCTATGAATCCCTTTCTTTTGTCACGAAATATCTCCAATTATATATTTGTGTTTCAGCAAAAAATCAGTTTTTTTCTTTATCACCTTGATCGACGTAAACAAATATTTGATTCTGGTCGAGAGGTTTTAAAATTGAGATTGAGAGGATTTGGGATCGAGACTGAGTGGTCGTGAGGTTATCAAAACAATTTGGTCTATTTGATCGAGAGGATGGTGTGTCGGTGAGATCGAGAGGATGGTGGGTTGGTGAGATCGAGATGATAATGTCTATAATGGTTGCAGAGAGGTTGATGTTGTCGTGAGGTTACATGTGTTGGTGTTGTCGTGAGGTTGATAAATTGAAGTTGTCCACACAAAACTATCCGATTAATTAAATGTTTTGTTCACACAAAAGAATTAAATGCTCTGAAGTCCACCGTCGCACCACCAAAACTATCCAATCATTGAGATTATTATTTTCTTTTTCGTCCACACACTCCCACGTGAGAAATCCTCCAATTTGTGCCTTCCACCAACAATTCTTTTTCTTGGTGCTCCCTTTGACTTGTTAGGAAAACACCACCTCGACGGCTGCTTCACACTCATTATATATTTTGAGTTTTGGTTTCTTTTCATCCAAGCTAATGCAAACCGCCACAAATTCAACTTTTCTTTACGTGGGCCCATAACAACTACCTGACCTTGAAACCCAATGCAAATTCCTTTATTTTGTTGTACTACACGTGATCGGCCCATCTAATTGAAACAATTCCGAAGCCCACCAACTTTTCTATTTCCCAACTAGTGTGAGTAACCTCAAATCACTCGGGAGACAACTCAATCCATTCTCAAATTACCTATTTATTAATTTAGCAAGTTTATCTACAGTAACTTTGGTATTTATTATTTTACCACAGAAGTTTCTCTTTTTTATTTTTAGACACCAGGGATGTCTCTTATCTTTCAACGATTCTCTTATTTGCTTCTACGATCTGTTCTTGCTTCACTGATTTTTCTCCATAGAAGCTGTTGTTCAACTTCTCCTCTTTCGATTTTCAGAGGTATGTCGCTGTCTTTTATTGTTTCATTCGTGTACAATGGATTTTATACTACACTTTATTCGATTTCTCCGTATTTGATTTCTGCGTGTTGGTTGTACGACTGGGGTGTTTTCTTTCTCCGTCTTCAGTTTCAGTGTTTCGTTTGCTTACAATGGATTCTATGCTTGACTTTGTTCGATTTATCTGTATTGGTTCCTGCATGCCACTGGTCGTACCGTTATTTTTGGTTATTTCATCCAATTTTTTCTGTCTATTGTTTATTTGTTGTTTTGCATCGTATCTTTATTGGTTTATGGTTTCCTGTTGTGTATGTGATTTGCTTACTTTTTCAAGCACACCAGGTGTTTGTTGAAATGTCTTTCTTGGGTTACACATTTTATGGATTTTGTAACTGTCTTTCTTTGGGTTTTAAGCCTCTTATTGTTGGTTTTCGTAAAAAGTTTTAATGTAATAATGTTGTTTAGGTGTTGGTGGGTTAGGAGTGCTATGTTGTGTGTGTATCAACAAAAAAAGGTCTAATTTATGCCACTTTTGAACCAATTAAACAATCCACCATTTCGAATCTCAAAATTATTCAACTCGAATTGCATCAACAAGCATATCATAAGCATATTTAGGTCTTGATTTCTTAACTTCTGCAGTAACACATACTTTATCTGATGTATAACCTCCGACTACCACATTTGTAACTTTGACCCAAACCAAGTCTACCCTAGCGTTTAGAAATTGGTTAATAGATAAAGATACATGTACTTCATAAGGTAGGAGACTTTACAACTATGAAACCGATGCGTTGGGTTGGCTTCTCTTTTTATGGGTACGCATTTGCAATATAAAGTTTGTTTTTTTGTAATATGAGTTTGATGTTTATGTGTTTTTGTTTAAAAGTTTTGGTGTTTGCTTTTTTTTGCTACTTTTACAAAGGGTTTTTGGAAAATTCATTCTGTTTATTTTACTTACAAAATACAGCAGCTTATATGGACAAAATGGTTGTGTTTACACCTGGGTTTGTTAGTATATAATTATCACTCGGAAATCAAATTATGTTGTGCTTTGTTTAGGCATGTGTATAGATGACCAGGATTTTTCGGGTTAATAATGTATTTTTAGTGTTTATAAAAAAATATTTTTACAACTTTATATGGTTGGGTTCTTCCATAATTATGTTGAAACAATGCATACGTGTTGTAATTCAAATGAAATTAGCTCATGATTCATCACCAAACTTCAATAAAATGTTACGGATTGTCATTTACAGAGGAGGAAGGAAGGTAACGCTGGACATCACAACCTGTTGAGAAACTTGACGTCTGTTTTCAGGTATTGATTTTACTTCAATTGTTTGTATTAGCGTATATTGTATAACCTTATGTTTGAGATGTTAAGATTTGATTAATAAACAAAAAATGACTTTTCTCTGTAAGATCAAATTAAAACCTGATTAATAGAAAAAATATTTGAAAATTTTCGTTATGACAATCTGTTAGTCACAACTAACTTCAAATTATGGAATTATACATCTAAAATGGGCACACATAATGCTTTTTAAATATTAAATTGTAATAATAAAATTTTGTTACTCCACAGTACTACATTTAAAGAGCTTAATAAAATCATTATAAACAACTAAATCACGAACTTCTATTATTCACAGGCTGCTATTTTTATCGTAGAAAAAAAAAACTTTGTCGCCTCTTAAACTTTACCTAAAAAGAAAGGCGAAGCTTACATCAGTTCTCTAGGTGGTTGCGTGCACTAACAAAAAAATCAGATAAACTGATACACATTATGTAAACTTCTGAAGTTGAAAACAGAGCTACAGTTTCAGTTAACAGTTAATATTATTCTAACCCATATCAGAATCTACAAAAATTACTTTCACTTTTAAGGTCAATGGCATGTTTCAATATTAACCTTGGCACTCAAAATTTGTGATTATCTTTTGTTCAAAGTGTTAGACTTCTATAGGTATACTAAACTTTTGAGGCTTTTACGTTTTGTACATTCACATGTTAAGGTCAACTGTTGGTATTTTTTATTTCCCTTTTGACCAGTTTTTTGATATAAGATTATGGAAGATAAAATGGATTATTTTTTCTTCAATCTTAGATGTTGAAAGAATACATTTTTGTATAGATCCTGAGACAAATCTGTGACTCATGGGTGATAATCTTGATAACTGATAACATGTATTCTGATTTGCTTTCCAACAACTATAACTCATTGTTATGGTATTCGTCAATATTAGCTGGTTATTTTTGTATTTTTGGTGGTTAATATAGGAATTGGGACTGATTTTTTAATACATGTTTCGTGATTTTACATTTGACACACACATCTATGCTTTTAAGTGTATGTTTTGCCTCATGTGAACCATCTCAATCATTAATGTGCCCGCTTTTAAATGAGAAACAGTGCCATCAAACGTAAACCAAAATGTTCTCTTTTTCTGCAAATATAAATAATTACATCCTATTCTTTTTACTTGGGTTTTTACTCTCACATTTCTCCTCCTAAATTCTCCTTTTGGCTTCCGCCAGAGAACGCGGTATGTTCATTCTTCGTATAATGAAGTTCTATTGAGGGTTTTCTAAACATTCTTGTAACACCACTTATGTAACGTTAAATTGTTTTCTTCTACATTTCAATTTCCACAATCAATCCATCGAGTGGAGCCGCGAAGCGCGGGTAACTTTTGCTAGTTTAATTGAAATTGTAAATAACGGTCAAGGGTTTAGTTCTAGCAACATGAGAGAGAGTGTGATAACCAAAACAATAATTTTACATATTTTTATTAAAAAAATAAAAGTTATGTTCAAAACCACAATTTTGTTACATACCTCTAATATCTACTAGCAAAATTCATCTATTTGTAAGAGTATAATAAACACATGTGCTATTATTTCAAGAAGAAGCAAGAGTTCATACTTTAGGGTGAAGTTCGGGTACTCCATTAGGCAACCCAAACCGAGCGGCAAGTCCACCGCCACATCCATCGGCTTCGGCAAAGTTTGTATCCTCGGCAACTTTTAGCCGAATCGGCTAAGTGGAGGGTAGTTTCACAAGTGGTACCTTGTGTTTTAAGAGTGGTACAAGGTGGGAGGGTAGTGAGAGAGTACCATTGCCACTAAAGAGGGTACTTGGGAGGGTAATTTGAGCATTTGATGTGGCATAATTTGATTGGGTAATTTTGGAGGGTAATTTTGTGGTAAAGGGTACCACTCCCTCCACCCTTATAAACAAAACATAGTGTGGTTTTAACTTTTAAAGCACGGTGATACTTACTATATAATAAACTAAATGCACTTATGCACCCATGTTTATGTTTGTGACAACCGACAACACCTAAATTCCCCCTTTCATCCCACCTTCACTCAATTAATTCCTCTTGAATCGAATTTGCTAATCATTGGGTTTCGATCGAAATTCAAAGTTACATGCATCTTCATACTAGATAGTAGATACATCTCCAAACGATTCAAGGTTTGTCTTCATGTTTTAGATTTTTCATAGTTAATATGTCGTGTTGCTGATTCTTTGTTCGAGTTTCGAACCCTAATAGTCTTTTTCTGATCACCTGAAAATGCCGTCATTGATGTTCCTGTTTGTTAGCTCAGATCGGTATTTAAAGATACCGAATTTTCTCAGCATGATCGGTTGTAGATTCACCGTTCGTTAATTCCCAGATATCAAACACTATTTGGGTAATTTGAATTTTGGTATTTTCCATGTAATTGTGTTTCCTCGTATCTAAGAACTCAGTTGTGATAATTGCTTGATTAAAGTTTTGGATAGTTAGGTATAATCAGCTTCCTTTTACGAACCCAATTATGAATTATCTATCCATAATAACTCAGAATCAGTTGCTGATGATTTGAAGTTGTGTTTTAAGAGCAAATCGAATTAGATTTGTGAGAACTCCGATCGTGATTCTTGTATCTGTTTAATAACTTAACCTTGAATCAAGTGCTCGATGCTTGAAGTTGCCTAACTATTTGAGGAAGCTTGCTATAATAGATTATTCCCAATTGTTTTAATTTTGTATCATTAAAATGCAAATTTTTTTAATATCTTCGACCTTGTGAACATTGTATAGTCGAATGATCATATGGGTTACAATTTGATGTTCTTGACTTTATTTGTTTTTTTTTGGCTTTTGTGTTTGTCAATAGCTTGCATAGTATGGTGACTCGGCGAATAGTTCAATGTCTTTTTTGTCTGTATTGAACGATTTAGTTCTATCATCGTTACATTTAAAGTTAAAAACTTAAAATTATTAGATCTTCATTGTTTTTATGTCCAACGATCGTGTTCTATATCCAATGTGACGATTAGTTCAAGGTGCCTTTTAATTTGTATATTTACATTGGTTAAACCATGTTTTTTTAATTTTATTATATGTTGCATTCTTGTGATAGATCTTTATAAC
Source organism: Stevia rebaudiana (assembly GCA_009936405.2). Lineage (NCBI taxonomy): Eukaryota > Viridiplantae > Streptophyta > Magnoliopsida > Asterales > Asteraceae > Stevia > Stevia rebaudiana. Next base: position 5,920,896 of record WOUH02000007.1, read on the forward strand.
GCATTTTGTTAATTGCTAATGTTCGATTGTCACACACACACACAAACATAAAATATGTGTGTAGTTTAAAAAATCATTGTTGTTTTGCAGTGCTAATGGCTTACCAACCGACACCATTATTCAATTCATCAAAAGACATGTCGCATAACAAAAACATTAAACCGGTTTCTGAAAATTCAACGGGCTTTTGCGAGTGCAACATTTGTTTGGATTCAGCAACAGACCCGGTGGTAACCCTATGTGGCCATCTTTACTGTTGGGCCTGTATTTACAAATGGATTCATTCCAAAACAGCCCAACAGCCCAAATGCCCCGTTTGTAAAGCCCACATCTCCAGTTCATCATTAGTTCCATTATACGGGCGGGGCAATACCCCATCATCAAATGAACCCAAACCCAAACCCGAATTAAAACGGGCCCATGAACCGGAACTAGTCATACCCAACAGACCACCAGCACCCAATGGTTCGGTTTTGCATCTGAGCCAGCAGATCCAACCGGTCCCTTTTCAGACCCAACCTCAACCTCACCCGCACCCGTTTGGAAGTTATGCGTTTGGACCATCAAGCCTCAGTTGGCCCATGACTGCAACCAGCTTTTCAGACCCGATTGTCGGGATGGTTGGTGAGATGGTATCTGGTATGATCTTTAGGAGCTCTGATTCGGGTTATTTTACTGGTTATCCGTACGGGTCGTATCAAAACCCGTACCCGGTTTCGGGAGCAAGTAGTCCGAGGGTGAGGAGGCAAGTGATGCAGGTTGAGAAATCGCTTAACCGGTTAACTATTTTTCTTTTTTGTTGTTTCATTTTGTGTTTTCTGTTGTTTTGAGTTTTATAACTTGGATTCAATGGGGTTTGTGTGAAAAAAAATAAAAAAATTCCACTCATATAATGAAAGTACTATGTAGATTGGATGTTGTAATTATGCTGTGATTATTGCCATGATGCCTCATTATTATGAGATTCATGAAAGTGAACCATTTTCTATAATTGTGTTATGCAAGTATGAGATAAAGTTCATAAAGAGGTAATGAAATTTATTAATATTTTTATGCAAGGGACTTGTTGATAATACGATGAGAAATTATGTGGCAATTATTCGTCCCATATTAAAGATGATGATAATAATAATATAATTTAAAATATTAATAATGGGTTGAATGTTAGAGGAAATATTAATTCAAATCTCAAAAGAACAAAACACATTTTTTGAAAATGCACTTATAACAAACATGAATTTGAATTACTAAACGATCTACAATTAAGTTTTCTCGGATAAACAATACCAAAATATTACAAATTAGAACAGGATTTAGCTTATGAATTAGTCAAGATATTTAGAGTAATGGAGTGCCGTTGATGAAGAAAATGGACACATGTTTATGTTTTTCAGCTCACTCATTCTAATAACGTTGTTTCTAACATCACGATGGTTTTATTTATATTTTTTTGGAGATTGTTAAACGCTACAAACGTGACTTATGAGTGCGAATGCTTATCTGTCAGAATATTCAGATCTTGAACTTTAGATCTCAAGCAATACATGCCGACCAGTTTATCTTATTACTAAACTTTAGGATCCAAAAACGATTGGTTTAGCATGATGTGGAAGCATTGTAATCGAGCATCAATAACCTTTAGGTTTACAGTACTTCTTTTCACTTGTACTAGACAGAACTGCTTAAGTGAACTTACTTATGGAAGTCAAAATGTAATTACATCTAAATACTCGTGTCTTTCTTGAATTAGTTCAGTTTTAATATGTTAAATGCCTCGTAACAAGATTCAAAAATTGGAAACCTTACAATATTGACGACCCAAACGACCAAATATCGTAAGTTCGTTTCTCCTTAAAAGACTTGAGATCTTGTATATGTGATCTAACTCTTGCAATGCAATATGGATGAGTTAGGTGGTTTCAAATACACACAAAATGCATGTTGAGTATTTGCGGCTGACTTTTAGAAACAACACTAATGCATGTCATACGTCTTGAGAGTCATTCACACCCAACTATATGTTCCATAGATATAAAGCCTTCAGTCTTGCAAAGCAAAATGCAATTGAAAATGGCTGGACCACATGGCGTTTGTCTAGGATTCTTGGTCCTGGTTCTATGCCTTAGCCATGGCTCATGGTCAATATCAGCGCGCTCGATCGACTCGATGCTATCTCAGTCTAAAAGGGAACTTAGTGAAGAATCTAACCATCTTGCAAATGCACCGATGCCACCGGAAGTTATGTCGGATCCTGAGTCAAGTAAAGAAAGTAATAAAGAACCCCTAGAAGTTGTACAAGGATCTCCATCACCTAAAAGCTTTGGTAATTCTGACCAAAGTGCGTGTGGTTGGAACCCGTGTGGACAGGTTGTGGGTCCTAACTGTCATCCCCACAACTGTCATTCGCATGGGTGCGCTTATCCTAGACCGAGCTGTGGACATCCTTCTCATGTCACACCGTTGTGCCCACCATATCATTCATGTTATCCTAGCCCACAATGCCAACCTGCCTCTCCATGTTCCTCGTCTTACCCACCCCAACCTTACCCTAACTGTCAGCCAGCTGCTCCATATCCTGCACCATATCCCGCACCATTTCCTAATCCTGGATGTCAGCCGGGCTCTTTACCATATCCTATACCTTATCCTTTTCCTATATGTCAACCCGCCTCTTCCCCATACCGTGAACCAAATTATGCACCCGCACCCCAACCTAATCCTTGGTGTCTTAACCCTGGATGTGTTTACCCTCCTCAGACTAACCCTGGGTGTCTTAACCCTGGATGTGCCAGCTATCCTCCTCAACCGGAGCCGGGATATGTTCCTAACCCTGAGTGTCTAAACCCTTACCCTGGTTGTGCCTACCCTCCTAATTCGGAGCCCCAACCTACCCCTGTGTGTTTTAACCCAGGATGTGCCTACCCTCCTAATTCTGAGCCCCAACCTACCCCCGTGTGTTTTAACCCAGAATGTGCCAACCCTCCTTATTCGGAGCCAGTTAATGTTCCTCAACCTTACCCTGGTTGTCTTACCCCTGAATGTCAACCTTATCCGGGGCAAGCCTATCCTCCCCAACCTAACCCAGAATGCCTATATCCCGGATGTGTTAACTACCCTCCTCAACTAGGAACAAACAATCCTGCACTGCCTGGTGATTTCTATCCTCCCCAACATGAACCAACTGATTCATCCCCATGGACTGGCCCTCGATTGAATGAAGAAAACTCAATACAACAGGAGAATAATGGAAATACGCAAGTGGATGAGGTTGAGATAGTACCTGCTGATAAAGTTGAAGAAGATGGATCCGTTAATGAACAAGACTGGTCTGGTGCCATCAGTCCTGGCACAACCTAGTTTCTGAACCGGTTGATTCAAAACTTTGTTCTTAGCTTTAAACACTAATTTCAACTAGTTCACCATATTACAATAAGATATAGGGTATAAACACTAATTTCACTTATATATGCATGTTTTATGAAAATGATACATTACTTTAATGTTCTTGTATAACTAATCACACATTATATAATTCCTTAACATGCAATACGTCTTCACTGTGAGAAAGTTGAGTTGTAAATCATTTAAAACATAAGAACCAGGAATCAATAGCGGTCTAAATTTACCAACGCAACAACTTAGATTTCATTTAACAATGAAAAAGGGGAAGTCAAAACAAGAAAATTAAAACAAAGGCTGCATTTCAAGTGAACAATGCAACTATCACTAATTATATATAGATAACTTTGAGTAATTAGATAAAATGATGATATCAATGATCCATTGGCCTAGTGGTTAACAGAAAGGTGAGAAGCAAAGCTTTTTTTGAAAGTCTTGAGTTTAAGTCCAGGTAAGAGTAAAATAATAATAACTTAGTAATACTAACTTTTGCTGTTCAAAAAAGAAAAAAGATAAAAGGATGATATAACATCGGTGTTTATCAAGTATTACCACCAAAAAAGAAAACAGTAAACAAAACGTGTCATTTTCATTTATATTTTTATTCAAGTATGTGGGTTAAATTCAAGAAGTCAAAGGATACCCTACACATACGTTAATATTCATTTTATAAATGTTATTGGTTGTTAACTCTACCAGTATAAAAACAACTAAAAGCGGTTTCATCGTCAGTCTACACTCTTAAAAGAAACACATTAAACTCATTTTCCAAAAAAATGAAATTGAAACTCATAAAGCTACATTAAAAACGCATGTAACAATATCTTATATCATGTCTTCAAAATCATGATTAATAAACACCGAAACAAAATCTATGATTCATCTTCTTCATTTGGCTCTCCATTTAACTCATTCTCAGTGAAAAGGTCCTCTTGAACAGGTACATCTTTAAGCTGCTGTGATGAAACAATATTTTTTATACTTCTTTTTGCCGCCAATTCTTTATTCTCATCAACCAACACCACATCTTTATCTGCCACGTCAGTCTCAACAGTTTCAGGTTCGTCTGCCACGTCATCTTGTTTTGGTGGTGGAACAAAAAAGGGTATTTTACCCCTTTGCCAATCATGTAAAACCATCTTTGCTGCTGTCATCAAATCCGGTTCACCGCCCTGTAAAAATGTAAAAAAAAATTTTAAAAAATATATTATTTTATAGAAGTTTTTAAAAAAGAAATTTATATGCACTGGTATATAAAACTTACCCTTAGAAGTTTGCCTGATAACTTGCATAATTGAACCAGAAAGTCATTCTCATCTTCCCTGTAATCGACATGCAAATAATGTTAAAAATTAATGTAGCAGTAGAGAAAATAAAAAAAATATTAAATAAATAAGACACATACCATTCTTTTATCTTGTATGCTCTTTCAAGGTGCTCTTTTTTGACACGTTTTAAAACTTCACCAATGTGCTCTGTTGCATCATGCAAATTCGTTACTCGCACCTGCAAAAATATAAATTTATATAGATATTACAGCTAAAAAAGTGCATAAAAATTCTAAAACAAAAAAAATGGAAGTAAAATAATTAAAAGCAAAAAATTTAAAAGGCAGATTGTTAAGAGGAATACTGAAAGATATAAAGAAATAAATCAAGGTTATAATTATACATACCACGCCTTTTAAAACAATATCAGTTTCTGTATCCTTGCTGCCATAAACAACACCAGGACAATCAATTAAAAATATCTTCTTTGTAAGTGTTATGTATTGCCAAACTTTGGTCTCTCCAGGAATTGGAGCAACTTTGCAGACCTTCATAAAAATTATAAAAAATTAAATAAAAATAAAAGATAAGCATTTATATATTGCAAAGAGATGCAAATGTACCTAAAAATCTTGTTTTTAACTCCATAAAGAAATTATATTTTTTGTACCAATATATAGAACTTACATTTTTGGTACGTAGAGTGTTGATTACGGATGACTTGCCAACATTTGGATACCCAACAAATCCAACTGATATCGCTTGTTTATCACTTTTCAAGCGTGAAAATTGTCGCAACACCGACAGAAGAGAATTCTATAAGCAACGGAACAAATTTATTATCATGTGGATACCAGAATTTGACAATTGATGAATACACATAAATAAGTAATATTATCGAATATCAGATTGGCATTCTTGATGTATGATAATTGTGTATAGAAAGTATTTCAACCGTTAAATCATAATTTAGAAATTTACCTTTCCATAAGACTTATTAATACTTGCATGAAAAGCTAGGGTAGGATATTCTCTAGATAGTACCCTCAACCATCCTTTTGTGACCCACGGTGGAGTCAAATCACACTGTAAAGAAAAGAAGTCAACGATTAGTTATAACTCATAAGGGGATGAAAACAAATGAGAGGATAAACATAAGAACTTCAGAATAAGATTATTATTACCTTGTTTAGCAATAATATCATGTGCTTGTGTTTGCAATGCTCTTTTAAATGCCTCTCAAGATGATAGCATCTTGTACCTTGAGGATCTCTAGCATCAAGTACCTGTAATCAGTAACATAAGTACAACTTCACCAGTTCATAAACTTCGTTGCCACTGAAAAATCAAAACTAAAAGTTTACCAAAAAATAGCACAATGTGTGCATGAATCATGATGTATGTGTATGACAAGAAAACATGACTATAGAACACAATTTTAATTTAATGAATCAGTCAGCACACTACTAAGTACTAACCTGGATAACGACATCAGAAGAGTCGATGACTTTGTAAAGTTCGCCCCAAATACGTTTACTTTGACCCTTTTCAAACATTGTGTGACGAACAAGATCTCTAAATCCATCCACATTTTCAACCGTAGGATCAATTCCACCGCATTTTTCTTCAAATGCATCTACAAAGTTGGCATACTTATAAGTCTAAGTTTTGATCAATTAGCAACTCACTAGTTAAAGTTAAAAAACACGGTAACCAGATTTTATAAACAAAGATTAGTTTCTTCTCGCAATAAAACAAACCTCAAATCAAGACAAGATTGATTACCTTGTGAACCACCAGCCCTCTTGACTAATGACTCATAATCAGACGCCACTAATCTAGGGCGTTTCCTCTTCCCTTTTGGTCCAAATGCATCAGCAAATGACTCGGTATCAAGAAGATGAACTCTTGCTTGCTTCAAAGTCGCATAAAATAAAACGAAAATAAAAAAAAAACTATTGCATTAACAACATCCTGAAATCCAAATACAATTTCAAATTTTATAATCTCCCATTATCTTTGGCTAATGATTTACCTTTTGATGATCATTTAATAGTGACATAGGTAGCTTTCTCTCCTTCAGAATAACATTATAATTACTTGAAAGTCGAGTTTGCATCTCTTCACGAAAGAATTCAAGCTCTTTCTGATTAACAACTCTAGTGTTACCTACAAATTTCAAGTGGGAACATAGAAGTGTTTTTGGGGGCCAGAAAAATAAGCTCAGATTAGCTTCTTCTGATGTGTCGATAGCAATTAGCGTTTATTTTAACATCTTTAGTATATATCATTAATCTACATGATATCAGAGCTACGATTTACAATGAACTATAACTAATATAGCTTCTCTAATGTTCAATTTTGACTAACTAATGATATACAGTACGAGCAGAAATCAAAATAGCACGTACCAAACCAGCGACGATCAGGTTGAATACGAGTATCAGGCAGCTCCTTTGACTGCAAATCGTGCTTTAATATTGTTCCTTTGGCGTCACGCTTCGGCCTCGTGTTGTACATCTTAAGGCGGCGAACGGTGGCGGCAGAACGGGCGGTGCCACCGCTTTTGTTCTTGTTTCCGGCGGATCTGTTGACATCGAGAGAGTGCTTTGGCTTTCCCGATACGTTCACTGATCTCTCTTTCTTCTTCGCCATTTTGCCGATCAATGAAGCTCTATGACGATGCAAATTGAGGTCGAAAAAATGGAGAGGTTCAGGCCGACAATGGTACGGCAAAGGGATGAGTTTAGGGTTTTGAGGGAATTTATCTTCTAAAATTAATTACATAAACAATCCCTGTACTTTTTCTAATATATATTTCTTGCTCAACGTCATTTTTTATTTTAGTTGTCAAAGTTTGTAACAATTTTTTTTAGAGTAAATTACTGTTTTCGTCCCTGTGGTTTGGCCAAAATCTCGGTTTGAATTCAATAGTTTAAAAATTACAATTTGAATCCAATAGTTTGCGATTTGTTGTGATTATAGTCCAAAGCACTAACGTTGTTTAATTTTTCTGTTAAATTGTTATGAAAAGACAAAAATACCCTTTTTTGTCTTTACCTTCACTCTCTACTTTCTCTATCTCACTCTACATTTTCTCTCTCTCCCTCAAAAGAATACACAACGCAGTTTCTGTAAACACCTTCAACTTTCTCTCTCATTCTCTCTACCCTCTAACCCTCCTCTCTCTCTCTTATCTCTAATGTCCTATCTCCCCATTGTCAATATTGCACGTGCACCACCAGTGGTCCACCGTCCACCACCTCCTACGACCACAACCACCATCCTCGCCATCTTCCAACGCCACCTGCAAAACCATAACGACCCACCACCACCCTCTCTTTCACTCTTTTTTTGTCGAAATTGCAGCAATAGCGACACCACCACCTCCTTGCAACAACACACCACCTCATACCACCACAACCGCCATCATCTCCATCTTTCACTGTCACTTGCAAAACCATAAGTACCCACCACCATCACTCACCTCAAGTCTACCGTCGATTTCAAAATCAGAACTCTATTGAGGTTTCAAAAACCGGTTCATCATTTAAATTTGGGGGTTTAAACCCCCTGATACGTTTTTGGGGAAATCAAGATCGATGTGGTTGAAGATTGTTTTCTTGATGGTGGTGGCCATTGATTTCAGCTTCGTCAGTTAGGGGTTTAATGTGGGTGACCGACAATTAGGGTTTTTCTTATAGTAGTGTTGGTGATTAGGGTTTTTTGTAAGCTGGTGGTGGTTTGGTGATGGGATTGGGGGGGTGGCGGTTGGGTGATGGCAGTGGGTGGTGGCGTCATGTCGATGGTGATGGCAGTGGGTGGTGGCGGTTTGGTGATGGCCTCGGGGTGGAGACTGTTTAGTAATGCTAGGGTGGTGGTGGCAGTGGGTGGTGGTTTGGTAATAGCTGAAATCTTGGTAGAAGAGAGAGAGTAGAAAGAGAATGTATGTGCCAGAGAAGAGGGGGGTGTTACATATATTTGTGTATAAAATATTGTTTTTATTATGAGGGGTATTTTTGTCTTTTCATAACAATTTAACAGAAAAATTAAACAGCGTTAGTACTTTGGATTATAATCACAACAAATCGCAAACTATTGGATTCAGATTGTAATTTTTAAACTATTTGATTCAAACCAAAATTTTGGGCAAACCACTGGAACGAAAACAGTAATTTACTCTAAAATGTTTTAAAACCAATGCCTAATATCTCGACATTGTAGACGCTCATATTATTTTTCAATCACGTACACAACATTACCCTTCATACAACGTCCAATCATTGGTTCACGTGTCAAATACATTATTTTCCTTAAATCTTTAAATTTTCGGTTTAATTCTTCTTTTTACTATCTTTGAAGGCAAATTTGTTTTTAACTTTTATATTTTTCTGTTGCTAACGTATTTTATCATTCTTCGGCTTATCAACTAATGCGTTTACAAACGGTTTTTAATTTATTGGCCGATTTTCTTTGGTTTTTTTAGTGGCCTGTCCTGCATTGCAGTTACTATATTTGGTGTATCTTGAAGATTTACACAGAGTTTAAACCCTAGGCAGGGCGGCGTGCCGCCGCCGCCGCCGCCCTGTCCCACCTTGTTTTTCGGTCTCTTTTAATGTTTATTTTCCGTTCAAATAAAGGTTTGTTTTATTTAAAATTACGGTCACCGAGCCTTCAATCGTACTTACGACTCGTAACTTTTCTTTTTCTTTCTCAGTTTCTTACCGGCAAGAATTAACTTTTATGTGTCTTGGTCCAATCAAAGAAACTCATAACTGAATTCAACTTGGTGTTTGTGTTCTGCCGACAAAACAAACAATTCTCGCAATCAGTTTGCAAGATTTCGCTATAACATCTTGAATTAGATTGTTGATTATTTTTTATCGTGAATTGCTTTTCCGTCAAAGCCATAATACGAAACTATCTTGTTGATTTCGTTCCTCTGTCAAGTTCTTCATTGTCGTCACGCCGCCGCTCATTGGACTACGGTCCTCCGCCACGCCGCTCATTGGACTACGGCCTGTGGTTGTGCCACTACTTTGCCGCTGTGCCGCTGCTTTAAATACCTTTTGCATAATGACGGGATCAATGACATCAATCCAGACTACGGTCCTCCAATAACATATATTTGATGGCAGATATTAATTCTAAATCCTACGAGGATTGGATAACCAGTAAAGAACATCAAAGACTCAAAGTTATTGAACAGTTTGGACTTTCAAGTTGTGGACCAAGAGCGAAGCCAATTTATCTTATTATCAAAGTTTTTTTTAGTATTTTATGTTTCCAAACTGTTTTTTTTATGTTTCCAATCTGAGCTTCCGGTTTACTTTTGCTCCATCTGCGGGGGACTATTAGACATGATTGTTAGAATATGTTTATTAGTATGAGCCCATTGGCCCAGTTAGGTTTATAGGTTCGTTGTGATCTCTATATATTGTAACATAACTACTCCGATAACATGGCTCAGTTTTCTATAATCTTACATTAAATACCCGAATGCAATAATCTATAAAAACAACTAATTTTCAAAAAATAAAACCAGTTCCAATCAAAAAAATAAACCCTACATTCGTAAGTAAAAATTCTAACCTGAACAAAATTTGATTGTGTCTAATCGACTGGAATTAGTGTTGCTTAATTGGAAGAGGAAGCAAGTGCTCTTTGTTTGAAATCGCAGTTTGTATTCTTTCTTTGATTCTCCCTATAGATTTTCGATCTACAGAACCAATCGGCAGAAACGTGATTGGTAAATGAAGAGGCGCTATAATCTTGGGTGGTGGCGCTATAATCCTGTTATTGTTTGGAAGGACAATTTTGGTATTATGTCAAATTTTGTTAAGAAAAGGGAAATATGTTATTTTGATTTAGAGTTGTGGATATATGTAATTAAGAAGGTTAATAAGGGGATATATGATATTATCCCATGAAATTAAAGAATCATATTCGATCACAACTCGTGGCTTGCAAACCAGCCTCAAAATAAAAGTACAATGATAAGAAAAACAAAACCAAATACAAAAATAAATCACACTTAAAGAAGAATACATGGGTCAGACAATGCTCGGTTTAAATTCATTCAATAACGCGATTAACCAAAATGAAAGGGTGCAATCTTTTACCAACCAACACTAATCGATAAATACAATAGGATTGTAAATTATAACTCGCGTTTAAATTTTTTATGATAAAAATCAAACTGTTATCAACCATAAACCAAAATATGTTTTAGATAAATACAATAGGATTGCAAAAGCGGCTACGATACCACTTTAGAATTTCATGTAGAGTTTTTGATAACTTTCAAAGCCTTTTATTATAGCCCAAACGCAGCGGAATAGTTAATCAAATCAAGACATGTTACCTTTTCTAGTGATTTAGTAGCAAGAACACACCATAAACATTAGAACAGTCAATATCAGCAAGATACGAACACAATACATGTGAACAATTTTGTGATGATCACAACTAGAAGGAGACACACCGTGATAACGTATCTGAATGCTAGTCCAATCTCCATGAATCAACCATATACAACTCATTGTATCAACTCTTGAACCAATCCAATAAATGTCCAAGCTATATCCAATAAGTGTTGTAAAATCAAACACCAAAGACACGAATTGATGACCTTGAACACTCTCTACTGCTTAATTCATTATGCGATGTACAATTACGAGAAGAAAAAAAAAGTACATATGGTCTCAAAATCTAACCTAAAATCACTTCACACTAACATCTATATACTACTATGTTGAGTTAGCATATTGTTAACAAACTTTTACCAAAACCAATATATATTTGGTCCCTCAAGTCTGATAGAACTTTCATTGATCTCCAACAATAGCAAAACTTGACAGGTTACGCTGGTGAGTTCTAAGTTTACAGTTAGTCTATCTCTTTCGAGACATTTATCAACATTTCTAACAACATATTACCTGACATAACATTTACCCAAACCAATCTCATTCATTTCATTTATAAAAGACTTTAATAAGTGATTAGTCGTTCTAATGTAACTTTCTACAAGAACCGT
>WOUH02000007.1:5932698-5964601 GCA_009936405.2 Stevia rebaudiana
CAAAAGCTAAACCCTAAAAGCTAAATCAAAAAAATAAACCCTAAAAGCTAAGATCGTAGATTTTGATAAGACGGTTCCAACGCCGCTAAAATGAGTTCAATCGGATTTCGTTTGAGTCGGTTTTTGATTTTTTTAAAATCTTTTTTAGCCCTCTTAGAATAAGCTCCCTATTTAGTTGATCCTAACCCTATAATAGTATACTAATTTGTTCGTGTCGCTACGTGCCACGCAACTAAAGACAAACAATGCTTTCATAGTTTCATGTGACTTTTTTTAATTTGCCAAAATAAAATGGACTTGATGTAGCAATTGAGTTTGTTTTAACCTATGCTGGTTGCCTCATAAACATCATTCTCTGTATTTTAAGGATTGTTAAAAAAGTGCAATTACAGTTTTTGGTATAGTGTTGTATGTTACTCGTTGGAACCAAAACTTCTTACTTTCTTAGAGGTTTATTGTAAGGTTTTTTTGCTCAACTACAACTAAACTTGTATTATTTTCTTTTTCCAAATCAGACTTCACATACAAAGAAAAATTCAATAACCAGAGGGTCAATGGACCCTCTTGACTCTCCCTTGTTCCGCCTGGCTACTTCTAGGTGAAATTATTGGTGTCATTGCTTGTAATATTTACTTTACAACTATATATGGTTTTAGACTTTTAGTGATTAGTGATGGTCTATATGAATCGTTTGAGCTAGCATATGATAAATCCCTGGTGATCAATCAAATTGTAAAATGCATAAGTGCTATAGATTCCCCATTGAGTACTGGATATGTGGGAGTATAGAAATGAACCGTAATATTGTGTGAATGGCTTCAATAAAAAAATTTCATTATATGGCATTACAGTTTGATTATGTTATTTTTAGCACATTATAAATCATCAATAAAGTTACCTTCTCTTTGATTGTTGTTCTCTCTAGTGCTGGAGGTTTGAGATTCAAAAAGATACATTGTCTTTTATTTTAGAATCAACAATTAGATAACCGAGTCATCGTAACCTATGAGATTCTTCGTAAGTTGTTATTCATACTTGTAGCAACTGAAAAATGGATATGTGTTAAGAAAATGTACTTTTTAGGAGAATTTTATTAAGTTATTTTAAGATGATGACGGCAAGGTTTTGGGAATGTTTGAAAAGGGGTATGTCACTACTAAAGTGTCTTGAAATTAACATCATACAACATGAAGTCCTTGTGTCATTGTTTATTAGCATTTTGTTGAAATCGCAACTGGGATAATAAGATTGCTTAAGTTGCTAGTGGAGGTGGTGACGCCAGCTTTTTAAGGTTGAAATCGCTAATCAACCAGCCACATCGTTTAATGACAAAAATAAAATAAGTAAACTCATCTGATTCTAGCAATAAATCAATTTTAATCATGAACTCTCAAATTAATCAATTCCAAAAAATAGAGTAATAATAGTTAGGAAGTTGGTTGAAAAATATCAACCAGCTTCAAGCTGGAAGTAGAGGTGTTCATTCCCGTTTTTTTAGTAACAGGTTCCGGTCAACAAAAATCAAAACCAAGTAGAGAGGAACCGGTTCCGGTTCCTAACCGGCTTTTTTGTTGTTGGTTTTGAACGGTTTTTAGTCGGTTTTGACTGGTTCTAACCAGTTTTGGTCGGTTTTTGGTGGAACCGGTTCCGAAAAACCCGGTTCCAGTTCCGGTTATGGTTAGGTTCCGGAACCGGTTTTTTTTAACTCCTCTAGCTTGAAGGAAAGTGATATAAAACTTACATGAAATTTTAGACTCATATGGTTTGGCCCATTTTTAGAAGGTCCACTAATCCAAATAGGCCACAATAGACCGGGCTTATTGGGCCGAACAATTACTACAAGGTAGAAAACCATGTGAAAGCACTTCTATCTTGTGAAAGAAACAACTTCCTGTGACCCCCTTTACTTCCCTTTTTTTCTTTAATAACCCCATCCATTTTTCACCAAATCACAAACTCAATTAGCCCAAAATGAAACATTTACTTTCTTTCTTTCTTCTGGCATCCACTCTACTACTTATGGGTAAAGCTTTCTTCTTTCATTTCAAATTTTAATTTTAAAGTGTCCATCTTTCTTAGATTTTTATTTACACCATCTATAAATAGGTACATTTGATACACAAGTGGAAGCCGCGAGGGTGGTTTTTACCAATCATAGAGCCGATACATTGCATATCGCGGGTTCAAGATTGCCAGATTGCATGCACGCGTGTGGGGCATGTTCACCTTGCCACTTAGTGAGGGTGCGGTTCATTTGCTCACAAGGACCAGCCGAGGCGGAGACATGCCCTGTGGCTTATAAGTGTATGTGTAGTGACAAAACGTATCATGTTCCATGAACTAAAACACTTGGATAACAAATGTATTAATAGATTTGATATCACCCTATAGGAAAGTTTACACGTTATGATACAAGTCATTTGTAGTGAATTGTTATAGATATGTTTGCTTGTCATATGACCTCACCCAAACCAGCTATATACATGTTCTGGTTTGAATTATGTTATGTTTAACATGTTATATGCATAATGTATTGTATAAGTTGTTTTTAAACGATTGATTATGATAATGTATCAATTATAATAAAACTTTATTCGTCACGTGTACAACTTACGGTTTTCCGTCTCACTCCTATTTAAAGTACCACTTGAATTAAATAATAAAAGAATAATATTTAAAAATAATAAAACTATTTACTTATTTAGCATATTGTATTCTTAAGATTAAAAAATGAGCATTAAAACATTTTGTTATTAAAAATTATAGACCTTCCTTTTTTTTCTCTGAGTGTTGATTTTTTTTTAAAAGTATAAAAGACAAACTTTTAATAAATAATCTGAATATCAAATTTGAGACCATGTTCTTAAAATAATCAAATTAAGTTAAATATAAGAGTTGTGTATAATAATAAAAAATAAATTAATAAAAACTTGAGCAAAAGAATTATAAACAAAGAGGAATGATAGAATAAAAACCATTTGAGTGAAAAAACTCTAAAACTCATATACTCATATGTAACATTATTATTAATTTAAAAAAAAAGGTTAGTTTTATATACATTTTCGTCACTTTTATAAAAAAACAATGTAAAAAATAACAAAAATTCACGTCTATTTAATGTTTCAGCAAACGTTACATATGTAGCAAATGTTAACATTGACAAATTTTGTAAAATATAATTTTTTTTAAAATACAAAACTCGGAGTTTTTTTGATTTTTTTATCAAAAGTCATAAAATTGAATGTAAAATTTCTGTAAAAAATAAAAAAATTTTGAAAAAAAAAACATTGTTACATATGTAGAATACGGGTTTCTTAGGTTTTTCAACTTAAGCTTATTTTTCTCTCATCCATGCCCTATAAACAAATGTGTAGGTTACATTTATTAGTAGAGAAAAATTATTTGTTTAAACATATCACAATTGTTTAACACACGTAATACATGGATTTCTAACCTATATATATATAATTTTTTTTTTTGTTTCTCACAAAAAAACTCTTATTTTTTCCTAAGAATCGTAACCTTTTCTACATACAATCAGATATTGATATATTTTATTTTGAGTATAATATTGTTATATTAAAAAAAATGTGTGATACTACATGTATGTAATATATTGATATCTCATATATACATAATGTATGTAAATGGACGCATATCAAGTTTCATCACGTGAAACTAACTCTAAAATGTCCATATTTATTAATAACGATGACTTTGGTATTCTAGATCTTTGAATCCAATTCAAATGGATGAGATAAAAGACTTGGAGATGATTAAGAGGTTAAGAAATAATTATGATGAAGTTGGAAAAGAATCAAACTGCTAGAAGATCGAACAAAAAATAAGAATAATAATAATTTGAATTTGTAATAGGGTGTGTAAGAAT
This sequence comes from Stevia rebaudiana, assembly GCA_009936405.2. Classification (NCBI taxonomy): domain Eukaryota; kingdom Viridiplantae; phylum Streptophyta; class Magnoliopsida; order Asterales; family Asteraceae; genus Stevia; species Stevia rebaudiana. The sequence continues at coordinate 5,936,588 of WOUH02000007.1, forward strand.
GAGTTTTATATCACTAATCTTATAGAAGTAAACAGGGCAATTTAAGTTGGGACACCTGAATTTATAAAAGAAGTTTTTATGGGTTAAAACACATGATGGCAAATATAATAAAAATTCAAACTCTTGAATCTAATAGTTTTGGTTGGTTCTTGTGATCTAATTGGATGTAATATTATGAAGCTTGAGTTGAGTGATGAGAAAATTTGAAAAGAATTGAATGGTCACCTTACCAATGGACATCCAAGTGTAAAATTAAGTACTGAATTTTTTTAAAGTGTAAAAATAGTAAACTTGAGTTATAAAAAAATGTCAATCATTAAGGTTAGATCTTGAAAGTGAAAAATGATTTAATGAAAGGTAAGAAAATTAATATTCAAACATGAACAAAAAGGAGTTCACTATCATTAGGAATCATGTATAATAAAAAAAATGAAGATGAAGATGTAAATTTTCTAGATTAGTCTGCATTTGACAAAAATTAAGTAAAAGTCACGGTTAAAAGAAAAACAAAAATAAAATATTGAACAAAGAAGTGTAAAAACGTTTTAGTATCAATGGAAAACATGGAAAGGTAAAGTTAAAACAATAATTCTTTTGAAGATGGATTAATATGGTTGTTTAAACCAAGATTAATGGCATCGGTTATGAGACACAAAGCTTTAGTGATGATTAAGGTAAGAAATGATTTGGTAAGGCTGAAAAAGAATTAAAATAAAATATTAAGACTATATGAATGTAAAATAGAACAATTCGGTTGGAAAAATCGCCAATTAATCGATAGTCACCAGGTTGCCAATGCGATTTCCTAAATTCGACCGGAAAAATTGAAAATCGAACTAATCAAAGGTAATTAGTAAAGCCATGTGTCAAAAATTTAATTTCTTTACAACTTCATCATTTTTTTAAGTCTTTAGTCATCATTCAAAATGTTTTTAAAAGTTACTCATTAACAGGTCTTACCGACACCAAACAACCCCTAAAGAAAATGATTGTGATAAAGTTTTTTTAAAAAATAGTGGAGCAAAAGTAGAATGAAAGAGAGAAATGGTTCTACAAAGTAAAGAGTTGAAAAAACACTTCTACAAAGTAAAATGGGCAAAACTTTTGAAATTTGGATGAATATGATTAGTTAGATAAACGGGCTTTCAAGCAATTAAATTTGAAATGGATGTAAAAACCATTAGGATTCTACACATGAAGATGATATACAATATTACAATGGTTAAGTGAAGATTAGGTTGTAATAAATAATTTTGATCAGAAGTTAAAAATGAATAGATATAACTAGAAAAAGAAATAGGATCTATATGAAAATTGAGAGTAAAAAATGTTACCTATAATAGCAATCATGTGGAATCGAAAAGATGTATACGGGTGATATAATCATGTACGAATGTGGAGTTATAAATTTTTTATAGCAATGGGTTTGGATGCAAAGGAATGTGAAACAACGCTATAGACACCATTGAGAAATGAAAATTGGATTTTAACGCAAGGTCAAAAAGGTAATTTTGAAACTTGAACAGAAAAACAGCTAGAAAATATATATTATGGTCGACCAAAGATGGGAAAACTGAGTTTGGTATCATTTAAAAACCAGTAGATTCAAAATAACAAAAGATTAAGTTTAAGTTCTAATTTTGTTGGTATTTGATGAAATTGGATGAGATGCTGCACTTGAGTGATGATTAAGAAGTAGACAAAAAGGTTTATTTGAAGTTGGAAAAGAAGTAAATTGTTTAAAGATTATACAAAAACATAGTAATAAGAAATAGAAATAAATTTGAGGAAGTTTGAATTAAAGTCTCTCAAAAAAGTCAAGAGATTGAAATTGAGGCGATCGATGAAACATTAAGTGATTATCAAGAAGCATAGAACTAAAATTAGATGATATAGAAAAAAATTTGAAATGAGTTTTGTGACAGCTTGAGTGATTATTATGATTATTATGTAAAGGATTTTTCAATTAAGGTTTGATCTTGAAAGATGACTTAAAGAGCAGAGAAGTTCTTTGATAAAGTAAGAAGTTAAAAGAGGGTTATATAATTTTTTAAAAAAAAACTTGCATTAATGAATAGGAAAATTGCTGACCTTTAAGCTTTAAAGTAGCGTTACAAAATTTCCTGGATATTGCTGCAACATAAAACAACAACAGTTATTGGAAATCCAGAATATCTTTCATATCTATTATAAGTTACAGATCAAACAAATTTAATCACACCAAACCAACAAAGAAAAAAAAACAATTAAACACCTGTGGTAAGAAAACATCGAATCCAAGGATGGTAGAAAATCTTCCAACGAATCGAAGAACATATGCATCCATCAATAGCATAACAAAATGACCAATCGAGATCATATAAAAAAATTTAAATTATTACCTCAATGTCTTGCAGATTCCTGACTGTCACGAAGTTTTCAATGATAGAATAAGAAAAAATGATGATAAATTTATATTGTTTCTATTAGCCAAGTTTAAGATAATGAAATTAGTTTGTAAGAATCTTTAAGATTAATTCAAATTTAGCTTTGACGAGAGTTTTGCAATGTATTACCTGCTATCCATTTACAAGCTTCATAGGAAGTAACAAACTAACAATCAGTTAGAGATGTAAAAAAAAGTGAAAACAGTTAACAATAATTGTTTGAGTTCATGCTCATCAAGAGGCTAATTATAATTCACAAATACAAAGTACTTATTAAAATACCTGCTGCAACTGATATCAAGTCATATGAAAGATAGAAAGCAAAATGAAATGTTTTTATGGTTATAAAATGGTCAACTACTGAAAGTCAATGAATTTGGTTATTAAAATCATTGAAGTAAGAAAACACTTAAGTGATGTTTAAGATGAAAAGTTGAACTTAATAAAGTCTGACATTAAAACACATGAGAAGAAAAAATAACTACATGTACAGTTGATAAATATTAGAAAGCTTTGACACTTGACTTTTAAAAAGTAAAAATAGCATACAAGTGAATTAAACTAAATCGTTATTAGATAAGTACAAAACAAAGTACAACAGTTAGTGCAAAAATAAATCCCTTCCAAAAATACGAAATCTCATAAGTTTACAAGCAATAAAAACAATGGAAAAGATTTAGAACATAAGTAACCTCATTAAGTAAAAAAATTAATCTAGATGGATTAAGGAAGATCAAGTACAAAAAACTAGGTAAACCATACATATAAAAAACTCACAATAAAGAAACAAGAAAACTTAAAAACAAACAAAATAAAAATAATAAAATTACAGAATTTCACAATGAGCTTCATCAAGAAAGATATCCACGCTACAATAACAACCTACGTACACCCATTCAACCGCAAAGTACAAGCCTCAAAGTACAATACATATTGAAATGGGCTTTTAGATGTTTTAGTAACGGGATTTCTGGTTCTTAATGTGAGTTCAGTCGTGCAATTCAACAAATAAAACTATCAAACAACAAAACTATTAAAAAGAATAAAAATAATGGATAGGGTTTAGAACATGATAAGTAAACTCATCAAGTAAAAAACCAAAATCAAAATTAGAGCAATTTAAGAACAAAAACTTGGTACACTATACAATGGAAATCTCGTAATAAAGAAAGATGAAACATTAAAAACAAAAATAAAGCCAAACTCAAAACAAAGAAAAATTTGAGGAAGAACTACATCAAGAAAGCGATTCACGCTACAATAACAACCTACGTACACCCAATCAAATGTAAAGTACAAGCCTCAAAGTACAAAACATTTTCTTGGGATTTTAGGTATTATTGCAACGAAATTGCAAGTTCTCAAATGTGAGTTCAGTCCTGCAAAACTCCATATAAAATGGTGAAAACAGGTAGCCATTAAAAACAATGGAAAAGTTTAAAACATAAGTAATATGTCAAAATCAAAAGATGTATGTAAATTTAGAAACAGAAAACTAAAAAATTAGAATCTCGTGTGAAAGAAAGATGATTCATTAAAAGAAAGTCAAAATCATTAGAAAAATATAATAGCAGCAAAAAGAACTCCATCAAGAATGCAATCCACGCCACGATGTACACCCAATCAACCGTAAAGTACAAGCCTTAAAGTACAAAACACGTTAATATGGATATTTAGGTGTTATAGTAACGGAATTACACGTACTTGAATGTGAGTTCCGTCTTGCAAAACACCATATAAAACTGTAAAACCACATTGCTATTAAAAAATACATCATTATTAGTAAGTTAAATAGCTAGTAAAGGGATTCAAAATTCTCAAAGTGACTTAAGGCGGGTAAAAAAGCATATATAAGTAACAAAGCTTAAAATTATAAGTTTTAAATGCAGATAAACTTGGAAATCAAATTCAAAAACAAGAAGAAAAAAAAAACTAAAAAAGGTTGAGACAGTACTTGGTAAATTGTACAAGTTAAGTTGCAAAAGAAATTTCAAAGTGTTTAACATAAAAAAATCATGTTTATAAAAACCTTGTTTTCATTAAAACATTTAATTAAATTATTAATAAAACCTGATTATAATGACCATAACAGGACAAAACAGAAAGCACACTGGCATTTTGATCATTCAACAAGTCAGCCTGTTGACCAAGTTTAGAAAAGACTCTACATTAAACTGAAAACCCTTATTTCATTATTTGTAGCATAGTTGCTGGTTATGTTTTATGTTTATAATATATTTTGTTGGTCGTTGAAAAAACTGAAAACCCCCAAAAACCCTACTAATAAAAAATATATTGTTCGATTACATTTATAAGAGTCCTACGTTTTAGTATCTTGATCATTCAATCAGTGAAAAGTATAACAAATTCAAAAAAACTTGAAAAAAGTAAAAGCATATTCGTAAATTTCAAATAAAACACAGATTATAAAAAGTGAGAAGACATACCTACAACAAATAGTTTGCTGGACTTCATCCCATGTTATCCGACTCTGCAAATATGGGAACAAGAACCCTAATCAATTAAAAATTATATTGTTGAGTCAAAAAGGGAATGAAGAATCCAACCGTAATCAGGCTAACAAAATTCTCAAGCAAATACCAACCAAAAATCAACAAAGATTTAAGTCAAGAGACTATAAAGTATTGTTATAATGCTACCTGGATTCATACAACCAAATATTGCAAGAACTGATAGTGAATCGAATCATGCTATCAACGATTGGGTTCTTGGAAACCTAAACACCTACAATTGGTGTCGATAGAGAAGAATCGAAGTCCGGCGAGTGTAGACGGAGGTTTTTGAGACGATGCGAGAGGGAAAACAAGGGTTTTGGTGGAAATATTTGGGGATCATTAAGATTTCTTCTTTGAGATTAACAAGGGTTTATTTATTTAGGGTTTTAGGAGAAAGTGAATGATAGGTCTGTGAAGATTATTGAAATATAAGATCTCCTTCACCCACCGACATGGATTCGAATCCCAGTGTTCGCTTTAGTTGTAAGTTTGTATCAAATAAAAATAAATTTTGATTTTGAAACAACTACAAGAAATGTGAAGTGTAATAGTTTGACGTGATTGTAACTTAGCCTTAGTGGACTGTTTAAAATATATAGGCCAACTCTCAAAGCTCTAAAGCGCTTTTCAAGCGTACAATCATTTTAAGCGCATGTAACATTTTGCGTATAAAACGGATGCGTTGGTTAAGCTTCAATTATGTGAAGAATTTGTTCAACCATATATAGGTTCACATAATATTACTAATAGGGGCGGGGCTACCTATAGTGGGACGGGGTCAAGCGACACCCATAAAATTTGAAAGTTAATGTGCTAGTATTAAGTATATTTTTAACTGAACCTAGTGTTTAAATAAATTTGACCCCACTGTATTATTTAAGTGTGAAGTTGTCCTAGTGGTTTGGTCTCCTCCTTGTTTTATCAGCTTGCATATTTCCCTAGGTTCGAATCCTATGAATTCACAACATAGAGTCAAAGTCTACTCAGGGATTAAATCGCGTTCATTTCTTCAATCGATTCTTCTTCAAGGTCCTTTAGTTCATTCTTCTTCTTCAAAGTTCATCGCAGTCCATTCGAGAAACTCAAAGAGAAGAATTGCAAGAATCATTAAGTTGTTTAGAAGTTGAAACCAAAAGTGGTAAGAATCAATAAGTATCTCTTGCACGAGCCAAAGACACAAGTTGGAGTTCTCATTATAAAACACTTGTGTGTTTCCTTCAATTGTATCCCCGTATTATTCAAGTGCTTGAATATATTTAAAACTCGGGTGTCATCAATGCTAGCAAAAAACAAGCACACATACTTCAAATATACATGAAAACATTTGATTTTGTGTATAATTTACATTTGATGAAGCACGTCTTGGGGGTTACTAACAATGTGTGTGAAGCTCTTCAAATAAATGATCAATATATACTGAATGCAGTTGGGCTGGTTAAATCGATCAAGCGAGAATTACAAACGTACAAACTTAATGGTTTTGCTCAACTTTTGGAATAAGTCACATCTTTTTTTGTGAAAAACATGAGATTGAATTAGTAAACATGAAAAGTGAGTATATTGACCCGAAATATCTATGAAGAAAAACTAACACCTCTAATAGTCATTATTATGAGTTTGATAATTTCAACACGGTGTTAGATATGCAAATCCAACTCCAAGAGCTTGGCAACCGCTTCGACGAGGTAAACACGGAATTGCTTACGTGTATGGCTACTTTGAGCCCGTGTAATAATTTTTTGGATTTTAATATACCAAAGATACTAAACTTGGTTGAAAATATTCATATGATTTTGATGATTATGATAAAGACAATCTTAAGTATGAACTCGGCAACTACATTGCTAATGTGAAGGAAGATACAAGGTCCGTTGACATGAATGGTATATCTAATATTGGAAAAAAAAACGGTGGAAACAAGGAAACATATTGATTTTCCGTTGGTCTATTGTTTGTTAAATCTTGACGTTATGAAATCGTTACTCGTGCCATTACACAATTAACATAAATTTATAGTTGAAAAACAATATTAAATTACACGTATGTTTATATACTTAAAGTTCAAACTTCTAACGTTATAATATTAAAAATTTGTAAATTAATTTTGATTTTTTATTATTTACATATGAATTTTATATTTCTTGTTTTTAAATAATTTTTTTAACAAACAAATGTTATAAATTTAATACAAGAGAGATACAAGAAAAGGGATATAAGAGGTTATCATAGAATAACACGTGTTCTTTCTAAACTTTCTTTTGACATATATAAATTATAGGGTTTGGTTCAAATATAAAGAATCTTTATAATATGAAGAGTAAGAAAGACTCTTGTAGTGACACGTGCCATAAGTGGATGAAAGGCCTTGTAGTAACTAGTACCATGTCTCAGTTAAAAGTTTCACATATTTACAAAATTGACACCGCTCTTCCCTGTCATTGATTATAAGATATATTAACTGAGAAGCCATGTTACCCTTCGTATTATAAAGGTGTTTTGTTTCCTACTATAACCTCACCCATAAATTATATATTATAGGTTATATAAATATTAGACCAATGAGCATATAGCAAAACTTGTTCAAATAGGTAAGTTTTTATAATTGTTAATTATTCTTTAAAAGTTACTTTGTGAGATAATATAAATTATAATTACTCAAGTTCCATATTTTTAACTTAATCGTCTTAAAAAATATATTCCTACGTTTAGATATTGTCTCGCCACACAAAAAGCATGATCTTTCATTTGCAAAGCTGTCGATTAAATTGGGATCATTCATTGCGTGCCTGTGGTTACTTATGGCATCTTGAGAGGGTATAACAACTTATTTTCCATTAACCTCAACCATTATAACAATTACAAATAATTAAGTTTGAACCATCAATGAGTATGTAGCATAACCGTACCATGCTTGACTTACCAATGACTGAGGTTTGGGTTTGTAACCTAACAAAGGAATCGATGTTGAGGAAAGGTATGAGGGTCTAGAAGCGGTTTTTTCTAGTGAGGTCAGGGTATGATCTCTAGAGCGTCATATATCGAGTACGGTTGAAATCCGGTTAAAGATGATTGTTCCCAAACTATTAAAAAAGGGTTGAACCACAACTATATCTAAAACTATGAAAGAACGTTAGCAACTTAATCGCTAATGAAAGTATTTTAGATTTTATTTACTTTTATATTAAAAAGGCATGCTTATGAATTTCTTTAAATTTTATAGGTTTGCAATAATGAATGTAAATTTAGAATCAGTAAATCAGATCCCAACGGATTACGGTACCACCACCGCGCCACTACCACCAACCTGAATAAATTCAAATATTTCGCTTTAAGCAACAAACAAACAAACGAATATTATTTTCCTCTTTTCCCTAATTTTCTCAAATCCCCAATTTTCAAATTTAGAATATAGAAAACACCCACGACATCTTGTTTTCTCACCACATAATTTCTTCTTTCCGCCACTAATCTTCCATTTCTTCCTCTGCATCTGACCTATAATTCATCCATCTTCCTTGTAATTTCTGCTTTTAACGAGTAGAAATTAGTGTCAACCAACAATTCTTAGCACAAACCCCACTCATCATTTTGCTTTTTTCGGACGATTCCTTGTGTCTGATTCAACAATTCTACCCGAATGATGATTGTTTCTACCCTCTACAGCTCATAGTTTCATACTTTCATGTTTTGTTTGTTAAATCGGAAGCTTTTATTCGCCCCCATATAATTTCCCTGTAATTATTTCAAGTTGCTTGGGTTAGGTTTCTTTGTAAAGCTCAAATTGTATTAAACCGATTAAATCACGAATCGGGTTTTCGAATTTGCTGTTTTTGGAACTTGGATTCCGATAAAAATGGTTTCTTGATCTGAATTTGAATAGGGTTTTGAAGTTCATTGCCGCATTTTTCCAATCTCGAAGACGATGGTTTTCTTTCATTCAATTTAGTGGTTATTGATTTCAATTTAGAGAAATGATATCCGTTTCATCACCTTCGGTGGTCCGAAGTTCTTTGGAAGAAATGCTGGAGTCTCTCCAACGGAGAGACGAAATAAAGAACCCATCGGACCTGCCACCGGCGTTACCCGCCCGACCCGCATCTAAAGCGCGCCTCCCGAAGCGCCCACTGCCCGCGATGCTTGGCGGGTCGCCGGAGGTTGGTTGCAGCAGGATGCAAGATGTCAGCAATGGTGGTTTTGGCCGGAGAAAAGTGGCGGAAACAGGGGCATGTGTTGAATCACCATACAACATGGCAGCTGATCATGAACACAGACTGGCGGAGAACGGTGGTGCCGGTCTTGCAACCGCCCCGCCTCCGTTGTCGGGTTCTGGGTGGGATAATAGCATTGATTATTACATTAAGAAGGTACAAATTATTGATGGAAGTTTCATTTTTGAATATCAAATGGATTATGGATTATGATCTTATCTTTAGAAATGATGAAAGTTACTGCTAAAAAGCAAAGCTATATAAAGTTGTAGCTAAAAGCAAGTAAGATAAATCATTAGACACACACTTAGTTAATGATTGCAATAGACAAATACATAAAAAATTGCAAGGTTCTTATTATATCTTATAAAATTACAGCAAGCACCAAAAAAATGCATTAGCTTGATTTTTTTTTATAATAGGGTCTACTTTAGTGGGATTTAAAGGGTATGTTTGTTTGTTTTATGTAAAAACTCCATTTTTATTGTATGCTGTAATTTTATTAGATAAAATAAGAACTTTAGCAAATTTTATAATTTTATTCGATAAAATAAGAACTTTAGCAAATTTTATGTATCTGTTTATCAATACTAATTGTGTGTCTGATGATCAATCCCGAAGTTATTATCGTTAAAAGGGATTGTTAAATCAAGTAACTAATTTTAATCTATCGCAAAATTATCAGATTCTGATAATAGGTAGGAAGTAGCTGTGATTACAAAGATACATGTAAAATTACCCCTGAAATATATTTGTTTCAGCAACTCCGAGTGTGGTGTCGGCTCCAAAACGGGCAGTGGGAATTGGGAAAAATACAATCAGCAGTAGGAGGAAAAGCATCTGTTACACTGTTGGATGGAATTGTGAGCTTTGTTACATATTTATTTAATGTTACACATGTCGAATAAGGGCGTATAAGTAATTTCACCATCGGTAATTGCAGGTCATGACAGTTTCTACAGGAGACCTATTACCAGCAAATTCAGAAATCCTTGATGGTGTGAATAACCTTGTGGAACTTGGTTATTTGAATGAACCATCAGTTCTATGTAATCTCCAGTATAGATATCACCGCGATGTAATTTATGTATGCATATTTTCCATGTCTTATTGCATGCATATATATATATAAAGTTATTTTTAACTTTAATCTTACGTGCAGACGATGGCGGGACCCGTTCTTTTAGCAATAAATCCCTTTAAAGATGTTTTAAATTCTAGAAGTGATGTTATCACAGCTTATAAAGAAAAGATTTTGTATAGTCCACATGTATATGCTGTTGCTGACACTGCTTATAGTGATATGATGAGAGGTGAGTTTTACAAAATTAATGTAATTTTTTTATTAATTTATAATATTCAGTTTATAACTTGTTATTGAACTATATTTTTCCAAACAACACTCTTAATAATTTGATATCTATATTTGGTTACTCAACTGTAATTTAATATTAATTTAATGATGGTATTTATGCAGATGGTCTAAATCAGTCTATCATTATCAGGTTAGTTGGTTTGTAGTAACTTCAATGCGGTCATTTCTCATTGCATCATTAGTTTCTTTCTAATTGGTATACTTTTTCGAAACAATTTTTTATTTTTTTATTTTTATTTTGGATTTTTGATTTAGTGGAGAAAGTGGAGCCGGAAAGAGTGTAACAGCGAAATTAGCTATAGATTATTTAACAGAAGTTGGAGGTGAAAACAGTGAGTTAGCGTGCAAAATACGCGAATCTTGCTTTATACTGGAAGCTTTTGGGAATGCAAAAACATCAAGAAATAAAAATTCTAGCCGATTTGTGGGTTCTGAATCTTTTTCTAGATCATATGTTTGATATCATTTCATCCAATGTCTGACTTGAATTTAATATTTAATTGTAATGCAGGGCAAATTAATTGATATTAATTATGATGCAAAGGGGATACTTCGAGGGGCTTGTATTCATACACGTAAGCGTATCTACTTTTGAAATACTATTTTGTATCAACTGGAAATTAATTTGTTTGAATATTTTAATGTTAACTAACCAATTTAAAATGTTCATGGTAAACATCAACACCTGTGATATTATGAACAGTTCTTCTTGAAAAGGTACTTCAGTTTTGCATTACTGTACTTTATTTTTTAGGTTTAATTGTCTCATTTAAGAACGACTTAAATTTAAGTGATTTTGATGTTTGACCAGTCAAGAATATCTCAACTCAGTCGAAGTGAAAGATCGTACCATGTCTTTTATCAAATGTGTGCTGGCGCGCCTTCTGATATGAGAGGTTTGTTAGTTTGTTATTTGCATATAAATGTTATGATCATTTCAGAATTTATAAATAATTTCGCGAGAACTCGTAATGTTTTATAAAGAAAATGATGAAATTACAATAATTATTCGTCTTTCATGAAATTAAAAGGAATTTTATCAAATTTTGTTTATGTATATAATTAAAAAAATTTAAACATATAAAAATTTATTTTGATGTTTTCTCTTTCACAGATAAACTGAATCTAAGAATGGCGAGCGAGTACAAGTTTCTTAATCAGAGTGGGTGCTTGAAAGTGCATGATGTTGATGATGCTAACAATTTCAAGAAGCTGATGGTAAACTTGAAGACTATTGCTTAAATACATAATTATATTAGAAAATATTATTTTGTTAAATCAGGAACGAAATACTTTAACAATAATACATATTGGATCAGGAAGCCATGGATGCCCTTAAAATCTCTACTGAAGATCAAGATCGCATCTTTAAATTACTTTCTGCAATTTTATGGTTGGGGAATATTTCATTTGAAGTAACCGATCATGAAAATCACGTCACAATTGTCGTTGATGAAGGTATGTTTTTCGTGTTAATTTCATATGGTGTTTAAGTTTGTCTATAATACTGTTATAACATTATAATTATAAGTTTATAACCCATTACCCGTGTTTCACATGGTTTAACAATTTATTCAAAACTTTTAAAAAAGTATTTCAATTGTTTAGTTTATTTGTGATTCATTTTGTTTTAACTAGTATCTTTTGATTGAAAGCTGTTTAAAAATGATTTTTTTTAAAACTAAAAGTATAAATCTTTGATGAATGATATTGAGCTCTGTTTAAATTTGAAGCGTTAGTAGGTAACCCTAGCCGACCCAATCGCTTTTTTCTAACCTTAAAGTTTGACCTTTCTTGACCGGTTATTTTGGCATTTTTTAATAATTTTTTTGTATCTATAAAAATTTGTATATTTTGACAGCTAGTCGAAGTGCTGCTAGATTGATGGGTTGCAATATGAATGACCTGAAAGTGGTTCTTTCTACAAACAAAAATCAAACTTTGATGTTGCAGCAGGTAACATGAAGAACTCATAGCGCGCATGACACACGAAACAATTTAAAAAAAAAAATATTAATTAATTATTCTTTTTTTATTTAGGCAATCGATACAAGAGACGCGTTGGCAAAGTTTGTTTACACAAGTTTGTTTAATTGGCTTGTGGAAACAATTAATAAATCACTTGAGGGGGATAAAGAACTTACTGGAAGGTTTATAAGCATTCTTGACCCCTATGGATTTGAGTCATATCAGGTATATAATTAATTTGCCCTTAAAATATTTTTTTTTAAAACCTACATTTGCGTCTAATTTTTTAAATTTTTTTAGAAAAATAGCTTTGAACAATTGTTAATAAACTATGCTGATGAGAGGATTCACCAGCACTTCATTCGACATATATTTAAGCTCGAACAAGAGGTTAGAATCACAACTCTAATTTATATTTTTTCTCTACAAATCTTGTTATTAATTTCTTATGGTAACATATTATGCCTATTATATAAATACTTTGTTTTTAGGAATATGAATCAGAGGGCATTGATTGGAAAAAAGTAGAGTTTGTAGACAATCAACGTTGTTTAGATCTGTTTGAGGAGGTAATGATTCCTTTTTTTTGTTTTTTTTTTAATAATTTATTAGGGACAAATTCATATCTACACTTGGAAACTAACATAATATGACATTTACCCAATTAAAAAAGGTTTATATAAAATATACCCCATTTGAAATACTTAAAATTGCATATAAACCTACAATTTAAAATTTGACTGTTTTAGCCTCGTATATCTCCTTACACTCAAAACTCTCATATATTCAAATTCTTAATGCAAGTTTTAAAGGAAGGGTATAAATGTCATAAATTTGAAAATAGGTATATTTAATATTACGACGTTTTATCGGACAATTATGAAATTATGCATATTTTTATTTAGCTTTCTTTTTCATTGGGGTTCAAACCATTATTCTAATATTATTATAATGTTCATTTTTTTCAGAAAACTATGGGGCTATTGTTTACATTAGATGAGGTTTCAAATGATTCTAAATCCACCAGTTTGACCTTTGTTAACAAGCTCAAACAACGGTTAAGTTCTACCTTGTCATTTAACAATGAAAATGGAGCTTTTAAGGTTCACCATTATGCAGGAGAGGTTCAATACGAGTCAACCGGGTTCTTGGAAAAAAACAGAGATACATTACACTCTGATACTATCTTATTTCTATCATCATCCTGCAAAAACTTTTTATCAAATCAGTCAAATTTGTCTGATTTGAATAAACAAACTGTCGGGACAAAATTTAAGGACCAATTGTTCAAATTGATCCAACGGTTGGAAAACACAAAGCCACATTTCATCCAATGCATAAGACCGAACGCTAAACAACTTCAGGGAATGTATGAAAAAGATATTGTCTTGCAACAACTGCGATTTAATGTGATTTTGGAGACCGTAAAAATTTCAAAATCTCGTTATCCTACGCGTATGACACATCAAGAATTTGCCAATAGGTGAGTAAAAACGAAAAATTTGATAATATTTTTTATAATTGTCGGATATAGTTTTTGAAGTTTTAATAGTTTATTACTATTATTGCTAGGTTTGGCTGTCTTTTATCAGACAATACGCGTTGTCAAGATTCATTGAGTACATCGGTTGCTATTTTGCAACAATATCGCCTTCTTCCGGAAATGTACCAACTTGGTTTTACAAAAATATATTTTCGGGCTGACCCGATTAGTGTATTGGAGAAACTTAGACTCCAAGTTATGCAAGAGAAGTTGGAAAACCGGTTTCTTGGTGGCAGAGTTGTTCGTGACATCCGTGAACTAATGTCGGGAATTGTCACACTGCAATCATGTAAGAAAGTTGCAAAATTTTCTTATAAAGATTATTTTTTTTATACTATTTGTTGAATAATTGAAACTTGTTGCAGTTATTCGTGGTGAAAATTCAAGAAAGTGCAATTCTTTAACAAAATCAAGTAACAAGCTTGCACCAAAATCACTTGATAATTTGACTGCACTTGTACATATACAATCGGGTAAGTGTTTCTTTTTACCTTTTTGCCCTTCTTTTTACGTTCAATGATTTTGATACACATTTATCTTTTTCAGTTACTCGTGGGTGGTTGGCTCGAAGGTATTTCAGTCATTTGTGCAGGTGGAAGAAATCAGCTATCGCGTGTTCCAAAACCAATGAAAAGGTATTTTAATCCTTTTTTTTTAAAAAAAAAATGTAGAATATATGGTCGTCTAAAATAATCTCGTTTCTGTATAGGGCGTTTTGGCACAAGAAAATATTCCCATTTCGCCCTCGAATGTCGAAGAGCTACGGAAGCTAGTTATGAAGGCGGAAGTGTCTATGAGTCAAAAAGATCGGGAAAATACCGCATTGAGGGAGCAGTTAAGACAATTTGAAGCTCGGTGGACAGAAAATGAAATCAAAATGAAAACCGTTGAGGAAACATGGCAAAGACAGATAGGTTCTTTACAAGTGAGTTTACCATTTTACCCTCCATTTTACAAGTGATCCTATTGGTTAGCAGGGTATTGATGAGTTTTCTTGTAACAGACTCTTATCGTCACCAAAAAGAAATGTTAGTTATGATTTGTTAATTAATTGTGGTTTGTTGAACGGTGCAGAAGAGTCTGTCTGCAACCAAAAAGAGCGGAAAATCAGGGGACGGAACTCCGACTCCCCGTGGGAACAATGGTGTGGTGGATAATCTAGCGAACGAGCTTGAACAAAAAAGACAAACTTTTGATGACGAAGCAAAAGCGGTAGTTGAAAGAAAAATACCATATTCTAAGCAAATCGAGGAATATCGAAAGATAAAAGAGAGATTTGAGATGTGGAAGAAAGAGTACAAGAACCGGCTAAGGGAGACCAAGGCTAAATTGGTAAATAGTGAAGGGGGAAAGCAGTCGTGGTGGGGGAAGATAAGCAAACGATACACTTCCGTTTGAGTTTAATAATTGTCATAATGGTTTTGTGTGATCAACTGAAATCACATCACAGATAAAGGTATGTCGTTTTCAACTCACCAAACTTCAAGGAAGCTGATTGGTGACGCAAAATATTTGGTTTGTTGTCTCTTTTTGATGAAATCAAAATTTACATATGTAAAATGTTATAAATTTTGGCAATGTGGATCTTATAGAGTATAAGCAAATGATAGTGAATGTTGAAAATGTAAGAAAAAAACACTTTTAAGTTTTAATTAATGAAATTCTTTGTTTTATCAATTGAAAAATGTAGTATGTTGGGATCGTTTCCATAGTTTATTTATTTAAAATATAAGGAGACTCATTTTACTTTTATCATATCCATAATTATATAATCTACAACATATCTATTTAAAATGTAACCAAAACTTTAACTACTAGTGACATTAATAGTATGACAGAAGAGTTCCGTGAACCGTGGTATAAAATATAAATGTGTAATAATAGCAATTTATAACATCACACAATATGTTCATTCATTTATTTATTTATATAATCTGTTAAATTATGTTACATCCATGAAAGTTGTTATGATCATAACTAATCCCAAATCAGTGACACAATTCGATTCCAAAATCAATTAAGCATGGATACAACTTATGAACATTTACAACAGTTTATTTTACAACTAAAATCTCACAGTATTGGGACCAAAGCAGCTCACCTCCATAACCATGTTCATCGACGAACACGAATAATATTCCGCACCCGTAACCACTGATCGGCTAGTCCGATCAAAACTCGCATTACAACACGAAGATACAATCTTGGTTCTGGCACGTTGGTCAAGCTCCATTAGTGGTCTGTTCCAACGAGCCACTCCTTGATCCTTCAACGCCTCAACCGCACCGATGCTAGCAGCCACAACCCAAGCTTTCCGTACAGCTTCACCGCTCATCTTGGATCGTGATTACGTCAGAAACAGTCACATGGAGGTTGAGATGTGAGTGCGTATAAATGGGGGAAGATGTGTTCGACGAAATGACAAAGAGGGTGCGGGTTAACCAAGGATTGCGAAGAGTCGCTTTCATGGTATTGTTTAAACCAGTGGTGGGAAAAGGCAGCTTTCATGCCTTGTTGGTTGCTCCAATTTGTGGGATATTAGCATAGAAATTAAAGTTGATTAAGTCAGATATGGATGCTTTATTGTGTTAACGTAGTAGATTTGTAACTTAAGTCAGGTCGGTTTGAAATTTATTCAATAAACGAATGACATGACATGATTAGCACAATTAAATATCAATAACAAGAATGACATGACACATCTAAAATGATTATTGACATGACTCACTAAACATGGTTACGAAATAAGAGAACAAAATTAACACAATAAAATCAAATTTATGAAGATTTATAAACCATATATTACTGTAATATATTAAACACTATAAAAAATATAAAACAGTGTTAAGTTGGCTTTTTTACTCTATTTAACATGATAAGTTAAAACGTACGTGGTGTGTGTCGTAATTGGGTTAAGCAAGGTCAACCTGTTTGAACATACTTTAATTGTGTCATTAAAGTGTCAACCATGCCATTTACGACCCAAACTCATTAACCTCAAACACTTTGTTGTTTAACTTTATTTGAGTCATGTTGTGTTAACAACAAATACCATAAACTGTTTGACCTATGCATTAATGCTCTCAGTTTTGATTTTATGATGTTCACTGTATGTGATCTTATGATCACAAGCTGAGTTCTTAAGATTTGATATTATACTCTTGTCATGTGTAGAAATTGACTTTAATACTTTGCATGTTTTAGTTTCATCTTGAAAATAAATTTAGTTGTTTGATAGTCGGAGCATGGTTCACAGTATCATTTTTGTTGAACATTGTGTATCAAAAAGCACCCAGAAGATAAAAAAGTTAATAAAAAATGAAAACAAATTAACAAATACGGATTATCAAACATCATAAACTATGAGAGAAAAACTAAATTGTTTTAGGAAAAAGAAACTTAAAAGATTACTAGCTTAGGCATCCAAAAGACATGATCATGAGAGTTTACCTTTGAGAGGTTGTCATCTCCAACGTTTTCTTGCGTTACTCAAATTCATGCCTGATTCCCAACACATGTGATCTCCACAACATTTTTCAAGTCTACCACAATCTCCATATTCAAAGAATCAATAGTCTTTTATTTATTTATTTATTTTTATCACAAATACCTTTTTAATCCACTATGGGGTTTGCATTAATTAACTTTGAAATATAAATTACTTTTTACATCGAAATAAAAGGTAAACGGGTAACAAGTTGCGTCGCAAGTACTTTTATTTGTAAAACCAAATAAACATTAAACTAAATTCATGATGTGGTAGCCACTACCACCGGCCATCGACGATACCCATAACCCAATTAATGTAACAAACAGTCCGACATTAATTACTCATGCCTATAAAAACACCCAACAACCACCTCAAGAAAAAACACGTTATATCTAATGGTGTCATGTTGTACAAGAAATACAATTTGATAGTATTTAAATCAGGGAGAGAGTCCACAAATAATGTTTCTTCTATTTGTTTTATAAACATTAATCTCTTTTTAAGGCACACAACATCAGACTCATGTTTATGAAGTTCTTTTAATAGAAACAAACAAACAAATGAACGCACATAGTAAATTGATTTATATACATTAAAACTTTGAATACGGAAGAAATAGTTAAGGAGATCAAACAAATGTGTTGGGAGATCATGCAAGAATCTGAAGTAGCGTAAGACCCCTTAGCAAGAATCTGATTATCTAATGACACCATTATTCCTTTCAATAACGATGAACTATTGAAATATTGTAACAAATAAGTAATGAAGAGACTTGATAAGGATATCTTCATTTAGGTACGAATTATTTATCCATTTATTCAGTTTGAAATCCAAATTGTAAAAATCATGCGATTTTCTCTAAAAATACGTGATTTTAGCATTAATTTTCTAACATATTAGGAGGTTTTACCATGGTTAGGGTTTCCTCTTATCTGATACTAATAATTGATACCAATAAAATGTCACGTGGTCAAACACTACATTTTTTCTAACCTTTCTATTTTATGTTAGGATTTAAAATAAATTTAAATTTCAAAAATCTCTTAAATTTTTATTGTTCTATCTACGTATTTATCTTTCCCAATATTTATTTAAAATTTAAATTTGATTTCTATTTTATTTCTAAAATAATGATATTTAAGGGTTTTGATTTTAAAAATGCCAAGTGTCAAAGTTACATTTTTTTGCTAAAATTTTTGTTGTTTATATTTTCTATAAATTCTAAATTAAATTTAAATTTCAAAAATAGTTTAAATTTACTATTTTACTATCTAGTATTTATCTTTCTATTATCTATTTGAAGTTTAAATTTGACTTCTATTTTATTTATAAAAAATGATATTTAAGGTTTGTATATTTAAAAAGTTGCGACATCTTCGATAACTCTAACCAAATATATGAACTCTGATTGAGCTCATTTTTGTGACGTTGAAACTGTCTCGTCGAACCCAAACCAGAAATATTTGAGGTTTAGTTTTTTAGGGTTTAGAGTTTAACTTTGGGGTTATATTTCACTTTATCTTTTCGTTTAGCTTTTAGAGTTTACTTTTACGTTTGAGGTCTGTAGGTATAGAGCTTAGCATTAGTGTTTAATTTTGAGGTTTAGGTGTAATTTTTTGGATTTAGTTTTAGAACTTACTTTTAGGGTTATTTTTTATCATGTAAATATGAGTATTAAATTAAATTAAATTAAAAGATTTTATATCTGAAACAACATGATCAACAATGTGTGACATGTTCTCGGGTTACAGTAAAGATAAATAATGATCGTAAGATTATAAACAAAATAAAAATTGTTGTGTAAAAAGAACTATTTAAAAATTTGTGAATACTTCATTTTTTTTGTATGCAATAAAAGTATTTTAGTTATGTATGTTTTTTATACACATCGTATAAATTTTATTAATAATATAAAATTATATATTTTTAAGTGTATAACCCCGTGTAGTAAACACGTCTATAACCTAAAAATAATAATAATATAGTATAACGTTTATGTAACTTTTTCTTATATTTTCCAAGTGAATTGTAAATCTAGACTATTCTATGTTAAAATAACATTTCTTAAAACTTGTTTCCCAACTGGAAGAATTAAATAATTAAGTAAAAAACGTTTTGTTTTAACGTTTTAGTTGTGTTATTTTATCACCAAGGATGACGTCAAATTTTGTATTTTTTTTCATATTTGTGTGTTTGCAAAGAGGCTTGTAAACAAAACAAACGTTTAACAAATCATTCGTGTGTTAGCTAGTTTACTAAATGAATGAACATGCATAAATTTGTTTGTTCGTTTGATTAAACGAACAAATATGAACATGAGTTTCATTTATTCATTTATGTTTGTTAGCTAAAACCGGCCGACCGCTAACTACCAAAAACAAACCGTCATCAAGTTGCTAAAACCATCCGGCTCAACCGACTTAAATTTACCAGTTTGGAAGGCTCCTTTGAAGTTATCTATCACTAGCTACTAAATATGGTGAACGACTTTTTACAACATGTCAAACTTAGCGGTTAACACACGATTATTAAACCTTTATACGTCATGTGTAACTAGACATGTCAATTTTGTAAACACTAATACAAACACGTTTAATAAGCCTATCACTTGGAATGACATGTTTAGCATGGCCAATTGTAATCAAGTCTAATAACATGAGTGACATAACAGAGTGAATACATTTTAATATAAGCAAACCAATAATACGAATGACACGACGTGTTTAGCACAGTTAAGAAATAATAAGCAAAACTAGTGATTAATCTTATCTGTATTACTAGTTCTTGTCATTTGACTTTAGCCATGTTAACATATTTTCAGAACATTCAGAACCGTACTCAACCCGACCCGTTTGTTTTTTACACTTAGGTCTGAGTGTCACAGGCAGAGTCATGACATTGAATACATGTAACAGTTAACCGCTTGAGCATGTTAGAAATCATAGAGTAAATACTAGCTAATAATTGCATGAATTGTAATCTTAATTGATGATCTAAATAGTGTACGTTAGTAACAAGCTGAATTACACTAAATGTAATAAGTGGATGCTACTAATAAAAAAAAAAGTGAAACAATCCGTTTTGAAAATGCGGTTTGCATTTTTTCAAAGGAAATTTACTAACAGTAATATATACGTTTTGACCCATAACTTTACCAAAACAGATACGTGGTAAGCTTTTAAAAGCGCCTGTCACGTAGCAGGTTAAGCTTTTCAAAGTGCATACACAGTCTGTCATGTGACAGGGTAAATGGAGCTGGATTACACGTCTATTTTTTTGTAAGCTAAAAATGAATATTTTATCGATAAAAAGTTGCATGGTTTAGCCGGCCAAGGGAGCATGTGTACTTTCTTGAAACTATTCAATATTTTCGAACTTTGAAATAATCAAATGAGTTTTTGTCATGATGTGAAACTAGATCAAAGAGGATGTGTCTCGTACATATTGTCCTCATCTTTTGTACTACAAATAAATAATAGATATATACTTGCATAGGTATGTTTGCTCGTTGTAAACTCATCTTTATGTATCTTTTACTTAATTTAGTAATCTTAATTTAAGGGAACAACATGATGTTACCGTGTATTCTTTCATTCAATTAGAGGGTGAAATCCTACTCCAGTAAGGTTACAATGTAAATTTAAAACACAGTATTAGATAAGTGTGTGTTTTGTGGTTCTAGAAAAACCTTAATTTAGCTTTCACTCATTATTATTATTAAAAACTAGATTTTAAAATTAAGGACCATAAGGTTTTGGTTTTTAATTGATTTTGTGTCTTATTAAACTGATTGAATATAAACGAAAATATTAAAGTTAAATACATAAATAAATAAATAAATAAAGAATAAAACATTTTATACAAGTATGAAATGGTATGTGTATTTTCTAAATGTAAAAAACATCCTCCATTGTTGCTTGTCATAATAAATGCAAAACTTGTCATACTCTCTTTTAGAAAAAAAATCATTATTTAAAAAAAAAAGGTTCTAAACATTTTCTTTAACTTTTTTTTTAAACGTTTTTAAAAATGAAAATTAAATATATAAAAAAACTCTTTTTTGTTAGATAAAAAACTTTCTGTAGACAGTTAAATGTGATCATCTGTTTTACTATATTTGGCTTTCTTAAATATTTACTTTCACTCATATATTATTTTGACATGATTAATAAGAGATTCGTCTAAAACCAAAACACTATATAACTTTAGATATTTCATAATTTTTTATACATTATTATTTTTTTTTTAAGTGAATGGTATCAATGAATCATATTTTTTGTAGTTTTAATAAGAGCATAATAAAACTATTAAAAAAAACAAAAATTCAGTATTACATATATGGTATACTGATACTGCATAATACAACAGACATTAGTACATTAAAAAATAAATAAGCTGAGAAAATCCGGTATAAGAAACATTTAATATATGAAAAGAAATTAATCATCATCACGCTGCCATACGTGTAATATGCTTACATAATGTCATATGTCATGCTACAAGTTATAGGAAGGACATGATGAAGACAAACCTTACCCCAATCATAAAAAATGGAAAACACAAATATTGATTTGGGTCGTGCTACGCTATGCTGCTGCACGCAACTAATCATTAGAAAACAAGAAAGGCGTTTTTGGAATTACAAACCGTTTTAACCACCAAAACATAAGTTGCCTAATGAAAGAAAAGTCTAAAATCAATATAAAACCATGAAGAAGTCGTATAGTTTAACTGAAACGTTTTTTTAATAATACAACTCAACTTTGAATCCTCTCGTAAAAATAAAGATATGCCATATCTTTCGGAGGGTCTTTAGAAACACCCACTTTATCGTCGTTAAAAATCACCCACCTTCCTTCTTTGTACACGTGTGCAACATAATGCCCACACTGAGTTGAGGTACCAATGTGACTCACCAGCCCCATCAGTCGGTATTCTGCAACCACCAATATTATTATTATTCATCTAATTATTATTAGTAAAAGTATAAAAGTTCAAGAAACTAACTTCCATCCCCATCAGGTAACGTGGTGGGCCCACTGCTAGATGTAGCATCCATATCCGACGGTCCAGATGCAGCAGAACT
The DNA here is from genome assembly GCA_009936405.2 of Stevia rebaudiana. NCBI lineage: Eukaryota > Viridiplantae > Streptophyta > Magnoliopsida > Asterales > Asteraceae > Stevia > Stevia rebaudiana. The sequence goes on from WOUH02000007.1 coordinate 5,959,200, forward strand.
CGGATTAAAAATCCAATCAGTTGCTTTTTCAATGTCACCACCCTGTAGAAAACAAACAATAACAATATTAACCTATTTTCATATAAAGACAAAAACAATAGATTTGGTTTACATAAATTTTATAACCAAAAGTTATGTTTCTCTCATTTGCTTTACATATAAACTTTTTTATCAAGTAAACGATTTATAATGTCATCCCTATGGTTGTTTTTAAAAAGTAGCCTCCTATATACCATAATTTTCACCCAAAAGTACATGACGCGACGCCTCAACCCACCAAGACATTTTTCCAGCTCGTATCGCGCATTGGACGCGCGTTTCAAAACCAAGAAAACCAAACAAAGAATCATTTTCGTTACCGAAGCCTTCAACGCCTTGCGGGCGATTTCTTCTTCAAATCCAAACGACACCAGTGTAGCAACTTTTGACGGATCAACATCGTTGTTTTTCGCCTCTTTATTAATGGGAGCATCAATGTCTAAAAGTTTTTTAAAAAAATTAGAAAAAAAGGTGTTACCTATTTAAAACATTGTTTAATCTTAACATGAGTACACAAATTGTGTTTTGTAAATGAAATCAAAACCTGGATCATCCATGTGGGAAAGTAACCAGTTCATCGCTTCTTCAACGCCAGCATTTGAAGTGTTGATTGCAGCTTTTTGACAATGAAGTTGGTTAAATCCCATTGATGCAAGTTGAGAAACAATATCTTCATTAGGTAAAACCTTTGTTGACTCTTCCTCACTTCCAGGAGCTACATGATATATTACAGTTATTTTAATTTTAAAATAAAAAATAATAAGTTGTAAAGTATTATTACGGTTTTCATACCATCTTCAGGTAACAACTCTTCGCCTGGTTGAATACCTTTGCTTCGCATGTGACTAATGTCTATGATGTCATCAACATCGATGTAGACGTCTGCAATCAAACCAGAAATGTAATAATGTTTTATAAAAGTTTTATAAAAATTATTATATAGAATAAGTGTGTTTATATGTACCAAGCTTCTTCGGTACCCATCCAGCTTCCATAACAAATTTTCGCATATGCAGCACCAAATAATCAGGGAATGTTGTCAGACCAGCAGTTCTATTGGGAAGCCAAACCAACAAGAAGTAAATAAATTATAAATATATAAAAGATAAATAAATAAATAAACACAGACTAAAAATATCAGCCAAGAGTCAAAGGGTTGACACAAAACACTATTTGTTTAAATAAATTGAGGTTTCGAAGGAAAAAATGGTCACTTATCAGATATGATTGAAAAAAAACTATATTATTTTATTAATAGTATTAATTTTTTAAACAAAATAAGTGAGGAGTTTTTCAGGGATTAAAAATACAACTTTGATGACTTTCAAGGGACTTGACTTGTTCCTTTTTCAAGTAAATTTTTACTAGTTAGAGATAAAAACATAACACAACCCATTCGCATGTAAATGAGTAGACCTTAAAATAAGCAATGAAACTGAAAAGATAATAAAATGATAAAAAATAATACTTGATTGCAGTTGTTCTAGCTTTTAATGCGGTGCTATAGAAACCTTGCACCTCTTCTGGATGAGAAAAGCTATCTAAGCAAGCACTTAATGGCACCCTTGGGCGTACAATTTCATCTGAAGACCTGCTACCAGTAAATAAATTATTATTTTTATTAACCAACTAATCTAATTAATGGTTATTCCAAATATATAAAAAAAACAGTATATTGAAGTTATATGACTATATCAGACATCCTGACTTACATTTCCTTTCCCTCTGCCTCTTTCTGTGTCTTCAATTTTTTAAACTCTTCTAGTTCCTCTGTAAATAAAATAACGAATTAAAATAATTATATTAATGGTCTCCATTAAAAGGTATGAACTCACTTTTGTTAGTTGCCCTTTCTAGGGGGATATTTAAGGAAAGAATGTAGTCATTTCTTTTATTGTAAGCAACTTTCCCAGAGGGACATTGAAGGCGTTCTTCAATACCAAATTTGAAACTCCTTGCGGGGTCCGCTTCAGGATTGACTCGTTCAACTTGGTCAATGAAATGTAGGAAAAACTCAAGTGCATCCTGCATTTTAATTTAGTTTCAGTTATTTACATAATTAATATGCCAACCGAAATTATGAGCAAATAAAATACAATATTTGTTTAATTATTGTGTACCTGCTGACGCATGGTAGAAAACTCGGGATGACTGGCTGCAATTACAGCTTTGAACATTCTAGGACGAATACCTTCTTGTTTCTAAAAAAAAGTAATAGAAAGTGCAATATATCATATATTTATACAACATAAAAAAAAGGGAACTAATTCATAATAAACTTATGCTTCACCTACAGACAAGAAAAAACAAGAAATAAAAACTAATTATTCAGTCACAAAACTTACAGCACTTGATGATGCATCCACAGCATTTGCCACGTCATCATTCTGAAGAATATATACATGATGGTCAAATCACAATATGAGAACAGAAGAATAATTTACAATCCTAAACATACCTGGACAGCTGGAACAGAGTATTTACCAGAAAGAAGACCATAAGCAAGTTTGGTTCTATCAAACAAATTAGAAAAAAAAAAGATATTAATTGCTGTATAATCTCTCTTACATAATGTGTCACGCAAACTACTGTCATTTTCAATTGTATTTTAGAATATTTGTTATCATTCTATATATGCAATAACAACTTACAATTGCATATTCAGATCTACAGTTGGATCAGCAGGAGCAGTATCAAAAGCCAATTTCAAATTTTGATTCTTGTAGTATCTGTCAAAGGTAAATGGAAGATGATATGAAACATGTAGATATTAAATAAGTGTAAAAACCATAAAAAAGAATCAGTATGCAAACCGTGAGCAAAATGAATGCGTTGAGAAGATAACTTGCATAGTTGCAGCCAAATAACAACTGCAAGAAACAATAGAACAAAAAAAATCAAACAAATGACATTTTTTAAGAAAATGTTTCATCAAAAAGTAATAAAATTACCTGTTACCAAGATTAGTTAGTCCTGTATATCCAGGCCCAAAAAGTGGTTCAACTTCTTGTCCACTTTCTTGAATCCGATTCCAGTCAAAATTAGTATTTTGGTCAAGTTCCTTTTCAGCGGTAGTCATTTCTGTCTATTTTTTGTTTAAAAATCATATATTAGTTCATTAGATGCAAATATAAAGAAACATAAAATTATAAAAAAAAGACCATGTTATGTACGACTAGTGTCAAATACTTACCTTTTGCAACGAAGAAAAATCAATACCAAAAAATGCCAGATGATCCGCCAGAAGAGGATCCGTCACACTTTCATCCTCGGGATATGAAAAAACATCTGAGCTGCCAAAATATGAAACTCATAAATATATTCAAAAAAACAGATATCACTTTTGATAATCTATATCATATGTACAATTAATAAACATGATGACATGGCAATCTACTTAAACAAAGTGTCATTACCTGCTCCTTCAAGATCAGATGTTATTGTCCCAAGTTTAACAGCAAGTGGATAATGAGTTTCATTATAATGTTCAATTGCATGATTATTACCACCGCTACCATCCCAAAGCTTTCGCCCACAAAGTATCATTCCATCGGTTAAATTCAACCATAAATTTTCAGTTTTGTCACACTTTGCACATTTCCAACCAGATGGAGGAATTATGACACCATTATCAATCTGTTTGAGAGTCAACGCGTGTTCACTAATTTGCTTTTTATCAGCAGTCCATGATGCAATTTGCTCCTTTCGTTCAGCACCCTCTGCGATTAATATTGCATCAACCGCTAACCGTACCTGTTTAAAAAACAAAATTAACATCTTGTATGTAACATTGTAACATGATTATGAAACACTTAACATTTTAAGTTAGATGGTAAAGTGAATAAAACCTTTTCAGGTAATGCCACTGATGGAAAAGGAAAAGTTGTGTAATCTGGTAATATTACAATGCTGTAAGTTTCATCGTATTCGGGTTCTTGGTTATCAAATCCTCCATCAATACCTACAAAAAGAAGACGTATAAATGGATTCGGTCATGCAAGTTTGATTTTCATAAAGTTTATTAATGAAAATAAGCAACAAGTAATACCTATAGCCAATAGAGTAGGTTTCTTTAAAGGTCTATCTTCGGGAATCGCCTTCTTTGTTTGTTTTATATGCAAATAAACCGGGTTACCAGTTTTTTCAAAATTCCAACCGACGTATTCTTTTCCAAAGGCAAGAAATGTGTTCATGTCCACAAACAAACCACCTTCGGATCTCTGAAGCAACAAGAACGCATGTTAGAATATTAAAAAATTCAAGTACACATCACCCGATATAACTGATTAAATCAGTAAAATACTTCAAATGAAATACAAATTACTAGTACGAGGTTTGGCATCAAGGTTTGGGTCCTACAGATAATTATATCATCATACTAAACCATGTAGTTGCAAACTAGTCAAAATTGACCTTTATCTAACTAAAATTTTCAAAGATTCTTACTTTTCTACTTCCAAAAGCCTCATCTCACATATAGTTGGTGCACCTACATTATTCAAAAAAAGATAATGGACGAAATAAAAACAATTTCTGCATTTTAAAACTAATGTTTCGCATCTAAAATCATTGTTTAGCTTTCCCTAATTCCCCATATCAACAAGTTACACACTAGAACCAGTTTACCTGTAAATCAATGAAAGAGAGTCTATAGAGCAATAATTACACATAAATATCAGACATACATACAATCATTGTAAACACTATCAGATTCTGCAAACCATAATCTACTATAAGAGAAATCGCCCTAAAACCCTACTTTTTCCAACTTTCATAGACCTCGATTCTCAAAGACGAACAATGAAACGAGAAGAAACAAAAAAGAACAATTTACCGGAGTATCGAAGCTGATACAGCATTCATGCTTATAAATGCGATTTGTAGGCTCCGGAATTCTAACCCTTGACAGATTCGCTCGGAGAAGTTCCATCTCCATGTAATTTCTTTGAAAAAATGAATCGTTAACTAAAGATTGCAGTTGTGATGGTTAGATTAGACGATGAAGATTAATAGCATGAGCGGATTCGTTGCCCTAATTAACGATTTGGAAACGACTTTGCGACGGAAAAGAGACCTCTGTGTCTGGGTTTTCTTGAACAACAGTGCTTCTTGCTCCGTTCTACACGCCAAAATGCCAAATAGGAGTTCGCTAAAGCCCTAAAATTTTCCAAAAGATTATAGAAAGGGTGGTGTTAATTGTACACCCCAAATCCATTTTTTGACATCTTATACGTCACCTACAGCTCTGTACGTGGCGTATAAGTTGACCTATACGCCACGTATAGATCTATACGTGGCGTATAGAGTACGAGGAATTTCTGTTACCTCAGACTGTCAGCAGCCGTCATCTATACGCCACGTAT
>WOUH02000007.1:5969211-5984384 GCA_009936405.2 Stevia rebaudiana
AAATCAATTCGGATCGGATCGGATTCGGATTCCATTTCAAAATTTTCAAATCCGAACAATCCGATTTGAATAACTCGGAAAACTCGAAATCCGACTCGATGAACACCCCTAACAGCAACACCCACTATAAATATCATATTCTACTTGCAGACATTCCAAATTACGCAACACTTCACTCTTAATACATTCAACAGAATCAGGTGATTGCCATCCTCTTGCACTATTACACGACTTGATTATAATTATTATTATGATCAATTAATCGACCAATTCAAACAAGGTATACTTTCGACAATAGCAGCTATAAAACCACCATTTGAAGTTTGAAGGACTAAACCACAAACATAATGGGCCAAACAAGAAAGATTTGGGCCCAATCCGGGTTTTTTTAATCTTAAAGGTGACCAAAAGTTCTATTAATAAAGAGTATTTTTTTATCTTGAAATTCAGTAATTGCTAGGATACAATTTTACAGCAAGTGAAATTCTATGAAATTGCGGTGTTTGCTGTGTAATCAGCAACACTGCAGTTAACAGCTAATCCAACTTATTTCACAAAAATATATGTTTCCAGAAAACAACCTCAAACCAAACGTTGCAGAAAACCTGTCATTTTGTTAGTTAAGTTGGAGGTTTTGGATCATCATTTGCCTTACTTGAAATCAGCTACTGATATAAGTTATATCTTCTTTTTCTAAATGCATCTTCCCTTTGTCTCTTCTTGTATTTGTTTTATTTTGATCAGGTTCACCTCGCTGCAGTCAACATAAATCACTATAAGCGTCAATTTTGACCCGTTTACTTGAAAAGAGGTCAATTTGGTCAAACTTAGCAAAAAATTGAAACAAGTCAAACAGGTTAAAATATGCTCAAATTTTTGGAATGTTTTCAACCTCATAAATTGGTTTATGCGTATAAAGTATACATTATCTTTATAATATAGTCTTTGTCAGTTTAAAAAAAGAAAAAGAAAAGAGTGTCAACATGTCAAAGTCAAACCCAACCCAAACCGACCTCTTTTGACCCGTTTTAAAAAATACCCACATGTCACCTCTAAAAAAATCATATATTTGGATGGTGTAAAATATATACATATAGAATTATATTATATATACAGAAAATGTAGTTGAAGCTAACCTTCCTCAAGACGTAAGCCAGATATAAATAAGCTACTTCCCATTCATCTGGTGAAAGTGTACCTGCAAAATTAATTCAAATAATAAGGAAGCAATTTTAAAAAGTAAAATTGGGTATTTTTAAATAACTCGATTTATAAAAAATTACTTTGGTCTTGGTTTCCATCACCCAATGCACCGAGTCTACGCATGAGTTCAATAAACTCAGGTTTCTTCATGTACTCATGAACAAATGCATGCGAGTTCTTCACAAAAACAAGCTCTAAATCATACTGCAATTATAAAATCAAATCTCGTTCATTGGGATACAAGAATTGTTACATTTTAAGTAAATGAACAATTACCTCTTCTGCCAGTGATTTAAAGACATTAAATGGCACAATCCACTCTGGACAATCGACAGCATCCTGCAAAAAAAGCAGATTCCAAAACTAAAGTAAATATATTTTCATATTAATGAAGAGTTATAAAAATATATTGTATAATAAAAGTTTTTTTAGTATCACAACTATTGCATTCTCTTATTACTCACTATAAATCAAATGCTAACATAATCCAGATACATTCAAGTGATACACAGGATCATACCTCTAGGTGAAATTTGTACTTTATGCCAAAGGGGCTTGAAGACTTAAATTTCTGAAATAACAAAAAAACAGACATTAAAACTGTTGGTCTTAAAACTGACCTTTTCTAAGAAATCATCATCAAACTCACCTTTTCTGAGAAATCATCATCAAACTGAATCCAGAAGACACTATTGCCAAACACCAATCCATCAGCTGTAAATTAAATAAATACATAAGTACATTAAAAACAGTGTTACACAAAAAGTAGATCAAATTTGACATAAACCCAAGAACTTTACACAAACATTACCACAACCGGTTAACCTGATTTTTTATTTATTTTGTGTATTTACTCTAAAATTACAAGCTTACTCCCAAAAACACAAATCTCTTAAACAATTGCATTAAACTATAAATCTTGACGCCTATTTCTCTTTTTTACTTTTAAGTTTAACATAAAATATTCAACCAATTTAACAAGTTAGCATAAATACCCTATAAAAACTTTCTAAAACTAAACAGGCCACCAATGACCCGTGAGGTTAACGGTTAACCCAAGACCGACTAATTTAGCTAAACATGTTCGTAGATTCGACCAGTACCGTTACACTAACCCTAAGATTGATTATTCAAGTTAAGTTAATGTCATGATTTGGTTTTGTATCTTAAATTCCAACCCATATGTACACTAAAGCATAAAACGGTACATGTTTTAGAAGCTTTACAATAGCGCACTGTCGCTGTTTTCATCATTTTCTTAACAAAAAATATAAATATTAAGCTCATGGTCCACAACTATCATTCAAAAACTCAAACTCTCTCTATCTTATGCAATTCAAGATACTGAAAACTTTTTCAAAAAATAAAAAATAAATAATTACCTGCTCTTAGCTTTTTTACAATAACATTAGCATCTGGCATTGTTCCAATAAATATGCCACCTGGACGAAGTAACGATGATACATTAGCTAAAGCTCTCCTTGCACGTGCCTCGGTTGACCATGAGTAATGCATTGCAAACTGCAAAGTAGAGTTTTTATTCAACATATGGTTTGTTTAATTCAATAACAAGTCTCACTTTTTACCAATAATTATACAAAATCATTCACCTGACAGCTGCATAAATCAAAAGGTGCATCATCAGCTAAAGCTTTATCCAGTCGTACCTACAGAAAATAAAGCTTATTATTATATAAAATTATTTACTAAAAAATTTAAGTAATGAGTCGGGAGGAGTAACTAACTGATTCTACACATTATTACTCACCTCAAAACAATCTCCACTTAACAGTCGAGCCGGAAAGGAGAACTTTTTACGGCGCTGGTGATGATCTGCATCACCATTGTAGCGAGTGCGACAATCTTCTATCTGCATGGAATTTAAATATTCAACGGGATTGCAAAAATCACATAAAAACAGAACTAAGATGTGATAGATTTTTTAATTGTACAGCTATGTAAATTTGTATAGAAAAGAGGTATTTGCATTTCTCAATATGTGAGTTGTTTTGTTACTTAAAAGAGAGTGTAAATGGTAGATTGACCAAATTGATATCCTAACTGCAAGTGTACAACTTAAGTTGATGAATGTCTCAAGAATGTGACCATATTGTGGTGTCAAAAGAATTAAGACTACAAATTCGTGATAAGTAAATTGTCGTATGTTTAAAACTTCAATAACCAATTCAAGAGATGCAAATATTTGAAGCTGTTTACCGAGCCGTCTGCTATGTCAATGCCAACATAATATCCAATCTTTGCCTTGTCCCATTTGATCAAATCACCACCCTGATAAAAAGTCAACATTAAAAACCAATCTAGTGATTAATGACAAAAGATACGAAATTTAAAGACAAAAGATACCTATAATACCTTACCACACGCAAGATCAAGAACTGCATCCCCTCTCTTTGCATAAAGTTGAATTAAGACACTTTTAATCTGCACATTTAGCATGTATGTATCATTAAAACCAAATAAATCAAAAAAACAAATCTATAAGGTGTATATTATAAGCCAATGTAATTCTTAATCTACAAACCCAATTATTGAGCTTCTTTAAATGAATAATGGGACTCGCTTCTCGCTCTTCCAAGGTTTGATTTGTCCTTGCGCTGTAATGGTCAGCAACTTTCTTGGCAAAAATCTTTGTGCTCTCATCTTCTAGAAAAGCATCACCTGATAATAGAGCACAACAGAACAAATTCACTTGTTTACTGTTTATAATGAAGTACAATATTAATGTTAGTGTGAATCAAAAACAGATAATTTCAATTTGTGATACTCGTGATCAATTGATCACCGAGCTGGGAGGATGAAATTCAAATTGACATGAAGCCGAATGAACCTTTAGGTCAAGATGTGAACTATAATAAAACAATAAACATTACAGATGGAAAATTACCATCTGGATTGTGTCTGGATTTCGATTTAGGAGGTCCTAATGAAGCTGATGAGGATGGTTGCTGATAGCTTCTCTTCATGGCAAATATACAGATGACGTCTGTATCTGGACAGCAACTTTATTTGAAATAAGAACAGACTGCAGTGTTTACAAAATTGTATAATGATCGCTGCAAAACTCAGCTGCAGAGCATGAAAAGAAGAGAACAATCGGCATTGAGGAACATATCAAATCGGATACTCTAAACAAATACACTTAAACTTTACGATTTAGTAAGGAGATATGTGATTTTAGGGGTTAGATTGGAAGATATTAAGTTGAGTATGCAATCAGCGACGAAGGATAGATGTTGAACGGAGATGATGTTTTTTTACCGGAGAAATTATCGCCGGTGACGGGCGGAGGATGTGTTAGGGCTCGCGATTGGCGTCGTGAAAGAGGGTCAATTGAGACGATGGTTGGCGGAGATGTGTTTTATCGGCCCCGTCTATAACGTTTTAAGACGAATCTCGTTATGCCTGCCTATATGGGAAAAATATATAATTAGATCATTGTTGAATGGAGCTAGTAACATATTTTAGGTGCTGTTTGTTTTTTCAGAGGTAAAATGTCTTCAGTCTGCAAACCACATCTGCAGACATCTGCAAAAGAAGAGGTGGACCAAACCACTGCAGTCTGCAAGAAGAAGACTGTTTGTTTTTTAATATCTGCGGACAGCCAGAATAAACTGAAATATAAATAAACGAACTTTTAATAAAATCATAGCAATTTCGTATTCATACCAAAATAATTACAATTTCATATCAATTTCATAACAAAATCATACCAAAATCATAACAATTTGATAGCAACACATGTTATAGCATTTATTCGTTTGTAGTTATACTTTCTATCAACAATGATACAATTTATGTTCCTTGTTAAAATGAAAGATAAGATAAAACAAAATTAACAACTTGATAATTATAGGTTTCTTGTAACAGCATCCAAGAGTGAGAATTTGGTGATTTGAACTGCAATTGAAGGTAACAATTACACAAATGCAGTTATAAGTAGTTTCATCTATGTTACATTTCTCAATTCTACTTAATTAGCTGTCTCGGAATTTTCAAATAAATGATCAATGGAATGTGGATATTCAAGATCACAAAATAACTACAGAATTGTACTACTAATAATTATGCAGGAATCGTGAACACTAGCCTCCATTAACAACATCAATTTCCCCAAAATTTGAAGTAAACAAAGTTAATCAAATACATGAAAACCCCTCTTTTATGCAACCATACATCAAACGATGTAAAAAATTACTTGCAAATTAGCTGGAATCATGAGCAATTGTTGGTCATAATGAACATCAAACTCCAATCAAGTACGAAATTTCATCATTATATAATTTATATGACCAAATGATGATCGAATATTAAGAGCAGCAGCGTTATTGAAATTAAGTCAAAAGCAGAGATCCAGTTATGAGAGAATCAAGTTGTATCGAAAACTATAAATCAGAAACGTACCTTGGAACGAAAAGGGTTGAAGGGTCGGAGCAGAGCCCCTGTCGGAGAAGAAAAGGTCGAACGTGGGTGGAGGCTGGGTCGGAGAAGAACAGATGAACGTGGGTGGAGGCTGGGTTTGAAGCAACAGTTTTCTTTCCAACAGAGGTCGCGTAGGTCGATGAACGCCGGAGAAGATGAATCCCGATCGTAGGAGAAGATGAACACCGATTCGTTGGGCAGCCGGAGAAGGTGAACACCGAACGGAGGAGATGGAACAGAGGTCGTGTAGGTCGATGGGGTGGGCAGACGAGTTTGAGGAATATAATTAGGGTTGTGGATTTTTGTGAAGGCTTCAGAAGAGGTAGGTCCAAGTCTGCAAGAAAAAGATACCTTTTTAATTAAAACGTCTTTTAAAAATCAAACACTCTCTAGAACTATACGTCTGCGCAGACAAAAGAGGTTTGGAAGTTCTTTTGTCAAAAAACAAATGGCACCTTACTTTTTTCATTTTTCAATTAAGGGCTCTCATATTCCGATCTTCTTGAGGCCTTCGGTAGCACGGCAGGGATAGTGACAGGCTTTTATCACATGCGAGGATGGAGCGACAAAAGTTCTGTTAATTCGAGAGAAAGGTCACTTCAAGACGAGTCTTTTATCAATGCGATATGTGTCAAGTGGAAGTACAGTGATGTAGCTGAGGCATCCTAGCATACTAGTAAACTTGAACATTGTTCCTACATGACCAAATCAATTTGATCGGGCACTCACTATCTATTTTCATTATTCAACTATTTAACAACACCACCATTGTTCAACTCTTCGACAACATGAAACAAACAAAAGCTCTATCCTCCCTCTCTATCTATCAAGGGGATGTAAGGGCAGAGTCCTTCTGTTATGAATTGAGGCCTCGCAAATCAATAAGTTAAATGTTGTTGCAAGGATTTTCTGTAGGTGTTTGGCTTGATGTTTCATTGAATGTTTGGGATTTCGAGGGATTATAAATCATCGAGGTTAAGTTTTCTTACTTCACGGCTTCAGTCATATTCTACAACTCTTTTTTTCTTAACGTCTGGTTGTCGTATACGATAACTATTTTTACTTAATAACAAAAAGGATATTATGCAATTGTGATGTCCTATTTTGTGGTGTAATTAACTCCTAAGATGTCCTTACATATGTATGACAATAACTTATTAACAAGGTTTTCCGGTATGTATTGCTCTCTCGTGCTAACATGGTCAATAAGAACCTATACGAGATTAATAAATTATTGTTGATAAATTAAAATTCAAAGAACAATGTACTGCTTAGTATGAGAGACCAAAAAATATCAGCTAATGAACACATGATTTATAGTGGTTGGGGTGGCATATAACTAATCCACTTTAGGTTGTATTCACCAAAAGGTGATCATTCATTATAAGCTTCTCAAGAATGAAGGTGTCAATCCTATCTGAAATACTCCTCACTAACTTCATAGTGATCACTACCCAACCTCCTCATAATCATCCTTATCAATTCTCTTTAGTTTCGACAACGTTCAACACTCATAGCGACAACATAAATTACAGACGATGACTCCTCTATAATTGCATGGTTGTCGTCACTATTTTCACCTCATATCTTGTGTGTGTTTTTCGAAGCATGACTTAGTGATGGTTGGAATAAAACCAAAAGGGGCCAGTGTGAGGTCAACTCACACTACAATAGGTGTTTAGTATATCTCATGTTTACCTTTAAGCTTTTTTACACTTATGAGAACAACACATATGCCTTATTCAGTTTTATTTCCTTATGATATCTATTGTTTGCTAATATTTGTTGATTTCTTTTATTACAAACATATCGTGCTATGCATACTCAAGATTTTTTGGAGGCCCAACAAAGTTTTTGGGCCCAATACAACCTAGGTCAAGAACATCCCCTCTAAAACCCTATGTAACACTTCACCTTTCATCCATTCGCCATCGTCTTCAAACCCTAACCGGCGAAATGGGTCGCGTCATCAGAGCTCAACGTAAGGGAGCAGGCTCCGTCTTCAAGTCCCACACGCACCACCGCAAGGGTCCGGCTCGGTTCCGGAGCCTCGATTTCGGTGAGCGCAATGGTTACCTCAAGGGTGTCATCACCGAGATCATTCACGATCCCGGCCGTGGTGCTCCGCTTGCACGCGTCACTTTCCGGCATCCGTTCCGCTACAAGCACCAGAAGGAACTGTTCGTCGCTGCCGAGGGCATGTACACCGGTCAGTTTGTGTTTTGTGGAAAGAAGGCCAATTTGATGGTTGGCAACGTGCTTCCCCTCAGATCTATTCCTGAAGGAGCTGTTGTGTGCAATGTTGAGCATCATGTTGGTGATCGTGGTTCATTTGCCAGAGCTTCTGGTGATTACGCGATTGTTATTAGTCACAATCCTGATAACGGTACCACCAGGTATGAATTTTATCATTTGAACCTTAGCTTGCACTCAGTTTAGATAATTTCGATACGTTATTTGTTATTTATCTGTTAATTGAATATGATTAGTATTCTGGTTCATACTTCGTTACTTTTTAATTTGCATTGTTTGTTAGTTCTAATCTAATCTGAGGTCTATGTTATATGAGTATATAAAACTGAAATTTTAATGTTTAGTTAGAGATTATTAATCTTTAATCGTATACCCTAAGAGCATTCACATTAGCATCTCTGTTTTAATCACTAACTTTTCTTTCTCTCATTTGATTAAATAATAATACTTTTTACCTTTTTACTATTTTTTTTTTCTCTCTACTGTTCAATTAAATAATAATATTTTTTATCTTTTTCACTAATTTTTTCTCTCTCCAATTTACCAATTTACTTTAATGAACAATGTTTTTCTATATTTACTAGTTTCATCAGTTTCTTTATATTTCTGTACTCATAACCACTTTAAGAACTCACCCACATAAATTTTAGAATTTTAGAGACTCTAATGTGAATGCTCTAAGATTTATTGAGCTTACAAAAATATATTTTTATCCTATAACGTAAGTGCTTAACATGTTAAAAGCAAATTTGACTTAATTAAATAAGCAAGTTTTAAATCACATTCTAATACTTATTATTCTTGTGTCTTATTTAAAGTCTTGTCAAGATTGCCACCACTGCTTATAATGTTATGTTATCTACATTAGTATCTAATGTTCAATTACATTTTCTTATGTACAGGTGTTTAGTGATTAATATTAAACTCTGTTTTAAATAAATTTTGTGTTTTAAACGTAAAAATAGAATCTTTTTATGTCCAAAGAAACTGACACGAAGAATTGTTATCTTTTTTAAGAGTCTTGCTTGTTTATGTTAGCTTTGGAGTTATGAAATGTGGTTAATCTTGTTAAAACTTTTTTGATGGCTGTCAAATTTTTTAAAGTGTTTTTTAATGTTGATGTATCAATATCTTTTACTGTAGAGTGAAGCTTCCATCTGGCGCCAAGAAAATTGTGCCAAGTGGATGTCGAGCCATGATCGGTCAGGTTGCAGGCGGTGGACGTACTGAGAAGCCAATGTTGAAAGCCGGTAACGCGTATCACAAGTTTCGGGTCAAGAGAAACTGCTGGCCTAAGGTTCGTGGTGTTGCTATGAATCCAGTTGAGCATCCTCATGGTGGTGGTAACCATCAACATATTGGTCATGCGAGTACGGTTCGCCGTGATGCACCACCTGGTCAAAAGGTTGGTCTCATTGCCGCTAGGAGGACTGGTCGGCTTAGAGGTCAAGCCGCTGCTACTGCCGCCAAGGCTGACAAGTAATGAGCTTGAAATCATGGTTGTTGGTTTTAGTTATTTACCATTGAATCTGTTATTTTTAAAGTTTTGTGTTCTTGAATCTACAACTGTTATGTTTATCATCATTACGTTTTTTCTTGTTTGAAAGTTTTGCAGTAGTTTCCTGATTGTTTGTCAGTTTATTACATTCAAGGTATCAAGGGTACTGTTGTCTAATAGGTTGTTTTAGAATGTGGGTTGGTTGGTAGTTATTGAAGTCAATTTAGAATGAAAATTCTGTTGAGGTTTTAAGAATTTATTATGAAACAGTATTTCACTATTTTTGAACCTGTCTAAAGTCTAATTTGGTATCAAATAAAAAGTCAACTAATGTTTTTTAAGGTCAACAAACTCATTTCATTAAAAGCCTTAACCAACATATTGCTAGATCCCACCACATATATATATATATATATACACAACCAAAGTTATCAATTACATGATAGAGAATGGATTTTTGGACAATTTTTCATTAAAAAAAGAATCTTCATATCTTCCACTAAAATCTCCGACAGGGTACTTCTTAAACATGTCTTTGTTATGAGCCTTCAGTATCTACCCACAGAGATGTTCATGAATGACTTTCTTCCACCTGCTTGATCGCATTACTATTGTATACTAGATCCTTGAAGCTAAACACGATCGTTTGGGAGATTCTACATCAACTCGAAATCGATTTTCATACGGCTTGGGCAAACCTCATGAAATGTAAATGTGATTGAGACATTTTAATTTCTAAATTAGGTATTCTTATTACTTGATTACTAGTGGTTGTTCATTGCGTCTTATTCTGAATACAGATTGACTAATGAATTCTCCATCACAAGGCGCGACATGGATAAAACTAGTTTTGTTAAAAATCAATCATTTATAAACTTCAAATACAACTAGAGAAGCTTTCAACTAGAAAGAACAAAACACCCAGCTAAAAGCCTCTAATTCTTAACTCATCACATAATTTTGGCCTTTTTAGCTTCACGAACTTCATCATCAATCCCATCTTTAAATTCATCATCATCCAACCCCTTGCGTTTTAAAAACTTCACAACCCCTTCCAACACAACATCCACATCATCAGATTTCATAAGTTCTTCCGCCACCTCAGCAGGTGTAACCTTCTTGCATTTGATGAGCTCTTTTATTTCCCTAAGTCGCCAATGGTGGTCGTGAATATTAAGGTAGTTAGCCGCTAGGGTTTCGAATCCATTAACGGTCAAGTATGACATGTGAATGTGCACATCCATCCGCCCGGGTCGGAGCAATGCCGGTTCAAGTCTTTCTTTGTGGTTTGTTGTAAAGATTATTATCCGTTCGTCCCCACAAGACGACCACAACCCGTCTATGAAATTCAAAAGCCCTGATAAAGAGAACTGCAAAAAGATTTAAATATGATTCAAAATCACACAACAATGGTGAACTAAAAATAATAATGGTGGATAAATCAGAACATTCTAGTAATGTTCAAGTAATGTTTTTCATAAAAAAGAAATTTAGTTTTGTAAAAGAAAAACCGACGATTTCTGGTGACCCTTTCTAGTTAATAAAAAAAATCGACAGAAGAGAAAAAAAGTTAAAAACCATGGGATCACGACCCGATTTAGCATCCGGAAATTTAGGCGGAGCGACTTTCCGATCCGGCAACTGTATGCTGCAATCAATATCTTCAATCACCAGAATTGACCGATTCGATGTCCTCAACATCAGTTTCTTCAAACTTGAATCACCTCCAACATTAGACAACTGTAAATCATAAATGTCAAACTTTAAGTAATTAGCTATGGCGGCGATCAAACTCGATTTCCCTGTTCCCGGTGGACCGTACAGCAGATAACCTCTCTTCCACGCTTTCCCCACTTTTTTATAAAAATCTTTCCTCTTCAAAAACAAATTCAAATCATCGATGATCATCTTCTGCATCTCTGGATCCATTGCTAACGTATCAAACGTTGACGGATGATCCAGATTTACCGATTCCTTATACCCACCCGGCCCGCCACCGTACGATTGGAGGTTATGGAGCTTAACGACTTTCTTCTGGTTTTCGAGTTCTTGAGATCGTTTGATTATCCATGGTAAGTAAGAGCTTATGATAATCTCTTTAAACTTTTTGTCAAATTTCAGCTCGATGTAACGTTTTTCAGGCGAAAAGCTACGACCGGAGCCACCCTTTCCACTACTGTAATCAAAGTCATCGCCGTCGCCGGACCTTTGCTGTGCCTGCTGCCGGACGTACCTCCATGTCACCGGAATTCCTTCAAACGAATCTACTATCTCTTCTGAATCCGCAAATTTGATGTTGATGTGAGTTTCCTTCACCGATTTCGTGATCCTGTAATCATTCAACTCCATAAACATACAATACTTTAAATTTTTAATAGTTAATTTGACTAATTACAATCACCTGAGACGTTCGGAATTGGGGTTAATTCGAGTGCACAAAAACGCTTCGGCGGCATCGAACATATGATTTGAGGTCATGCCGTCTTTTTCGTCGAAGACGAGTGTGAGTTTGGAGGATTTGGGTTTCCAGTAGAATCGGACGGCGTCTACGACGTACCGCCGGAGTTCTCTCGGAAAAAGCTGGTTAAACATTGTACGGAAAAGCATGATTGAGGTTGACATTGAGGCATATGCCGATAACAGAGATGACGGTGTCGGCATCTCCGGGAATGCTCGAGACGCCATTCGTGCGTTGGTTTCGAAGAAATAGCGAAATATGTGTATTTAATAGGGGTTTTGAATAAACTCTTTCTCGTATAGGTAGTTTTTAAAATATTTATCTCATAAATGCGACTTTAAAAATATATTTATAACCAAATTTGTGTGTTTTCAAGTATCATACATAAAATCTTTCCACATCAAATTGTTTTTTTATCCGTAATCAACCCGTTATACTTTTATTTTTATATCAATTTAGTATACTTTTGTTATTTTCTTTAATTGTCACTAGGAACTTTATAAGAAAAGTACATATTAAAAGAAACTTGAAAAAACATCCAGTTACAACGAAATAATCATGAAACATGTGAATACAAGTGTTTCTCATTAATGAAGGGAGGTATACTCTTACGACCAATTGATATAAGTTGTTTGGGTGGGCAGGGGAAACACGCTTGTCACAATGGGTTCAGTGACAATGGATTCGTTGCGGGTCAAGTTGCGCTCAAGGTTGAAGCAGGGAAAATTGCTAAACACGAGAAAGTTTGTTTAGAAAAGCAACATGTGTTTATCTCTTTCTTCTTTTATACATTTGGTTTCCTAGCCCCGGAGGCTATGATTGGTGCTTATCTCGTGTACAATATTTCATTGGCTTCTAAAAACCAAAGCTTTGTTTTTGCTATGTTTGGGCCTCAATTCAAAAGAATATGTTGCGACGTAGCTTGTTGTTCGTTTAACTGTCACTTTATTCTAAATGAGGCGCTTTTTCTAATTTAAAAAAAAAAACAAGAAACGTGAATTCCACAAATCGAAAGCAGAATAATAACAAGAATTGGAACACATTGCTCACTTGGCCAAACCGTAGAAAATGGAAACAAACTTAATCTGAGTACATGAAAGATGGAAATGCAGCAAACACAAATACTCACAATAAAAGACTCACTAGTCACTACTTTTGTCTTCTACCACCAAGTACCCACTACCACAAAAGTCGGAAACAAACAAACAAGTAAACAACTACCCCACTAACTTAATTAAGCAAACGAAATTAAAAGAAAAATAAAGATTTTGTAGAATTCTTCATGCACACAGGTTATGCAATTTCAAGTGATGTTGACCATTCAATATATAGTTGGTCATGTTTCATTCACCTCGAACCATCTTTGTCTCTTGATATCGTAGAGCTTGATAGCTCTAATGAGTTTTTTTCCTTGTTATTGAAAGAGAATCTTTTCCCAACTCACTGGTGATATCATTTTTACTCTCAAAACGCAAAGCCGTCAAACTTTCATCGATAATCACATCACTTTCATCTGATGGTGTAACTTGAAGGTAGCGTTCATATGATGTTTCATCTCTACGACTCTAGGTGCTTCAATTTCTTAAGTAAGGTTAGGCCCTGTTTGTTTACATCTGAATGGGGTCTGAATGGCCTCAGGTCTGAATCGTTCAGATTCAGACCGTTTGGTGGGATGTAAAAATCAACATCTGAATCGGCCTCCACATCTGAATAACCATCTGAATGGTTAAGTAAAAATAAGAGTCTGAATGGTTCAGCACTTACTGGTTCAGAGCCTCTTAGTCATTCAGACATCTTAATGGTTCAGCACTTAATGATTCAGATGTTACCAAACAGCCCCTTAATTACTATATACTAATTTCGTATGCGTTTTCATTTTCATCTTTATCCTTAATTTATCTTCTTCAATCTCCGTATCAAATTTACCATGTTTGATACAACTTTACCTGGCTCATTATAGGTAATAATGGCTCAATGCACAAAACAAGAAATATTCCTTTCCATGGAATAAAGTGGTCCCAAAAAAAGTAAATGTTTCACGTGGAGAGGAGAGATGGTCAAAATTCCGACCTTGGTAGCCCTACATAAAAGAAATGTACAAATAGTGTCTAATTCGTGTAATTTATGCGGCGAAGGGAAGGAGACGACATAACACCTCTTCGCATCCCGTACAGTAGCGATAAACATTTGGGCACAGTCTGCAACTGGTGTAAGGTACAACATATTTTCACGTTCGGTTTTCGTGATTTGATGGAATTCCATAAAGCAATCAATTCCAAAAATTATAAAAAAGAGACGGTGCATGTGATCGTTCAAACTGCATGTTGGTGTATTTGGAAAGCTCGCAACGAAGCCCTTTTTTGCCAATGTCGGGTTTAGGAAGAGAAGATTATGGATGATATCTTAGTGCATGAAGGATATTATCTCAACTTTGGAAGAATGGACCTAACAACTTTCATATTACATCCCACGCTCATTAAATTCCCTAAGAAAAAGTCATGATGTACAAAAGTTAATATTAGTAAAACTTTTTTTATTTTAATAAAATAAATAAACATAAAAGAATTAATTAAACAATTTACAATGTATTCCATTGGGCCTTCCACTGAGATAGAGATGCTTGAAAAGACAGAAACATGTAGAAACGCGTGGACAGAAAAAGAATTGTCGATGGTTTGAGACCCAAATGGTCTAAGGTCAATGGGGGCCTTGAGATACCAACTTCCCATTTGATTTCTTCATTAATGTTCTTCCTACTCTGCCTGGAACTCCATCTAGCTTGTCTTTTTTCATGTTTCTCATAACCTCAAACTTTGTTCCATAGAGCAGTTGGGCGATGAAAACATACAAACAATCACCCTTATCATATCCCTCCCCTACGTTGACTGACCCATCGCTTCAAATCTTCTCCCTTGTCACCATCCCTCGCCCACGTGGACTCAGCCATCGCCTCAAACCATTGTTATTATGCGTGTATTTTGAATTAAACCTTGATTCGATGAAAATACTAATACCCTCGTCTTTAGGTACGATGAAATAGTCAAACACCAAACACCATCAGGTTAAAAAAGCTAAAAAATTAAAATCCATCTAGATGCCACCTAAGAAATGGATCAAAGGAATGCAACTTTCAAAGTGGACTGAGAAGGAATGCGAATAGGTATTTCAATTGTCGGATTAAATGAAGGAAGACAAAGCACTTGACTGAAAGTTATACCTGACTCATTCTTAAGACATGCTTAGCTGTGACACCCCGCTCCCCGGCCCCCGGTCTCCGACCGGTCCGTGAGCGGGTCATGTCACTGAAACCGCTCTGGATAG
>WOUH02000007.1:5992812-6009663 GCA_009936405.2 Stevia rebaudiana
AATTCCCAGATTACCCATAGCTCTATCCAATTTCTTCAAAAGTCCCTTTGGATTTCCATCGAGACGGTTCCAACGCCGCTAGAATGAGGTCAATCGGGGTCCGTTTGATACCCTTTCTACGCCTACTTACTATATGGATCATCCTTAGCATAACCTCACCCAAAACACGTAATAACATATAATAAAATAAGATACGCACACAATAACGGGCCCATATGCTCTTAAAATCAAATAAGCATAGACCCATAAATATAAAGATACACGTATTACTACATCCAAAGACTCATCCAAACAGGTTCGACCAAATTGCTTTAAGACCTGTATGAATCTCTTCGTTGTGGAGGTAAAAGCAATTTGATTGTCTCTCAGCGTCATCTCCAAATGTTGGTCATCACCTGAGTCACCATCTTCATAGTTTTGGCATAGATATATATATAGATTATAGTACAAAAAAAAAAGGAAGCAATAAAACACGTAATAACATATAACCTTCTAAAAGTCTAAAATTTTTATCTTACATCTCCAAAAACTCATATCAGTGATTATGTTATCATAATGGTGTAACTGTAACAAATCTTGTCAAATCTGATATCTCATGTCAAGTTTGGTCTACCCATGCTTCTCTTTCTTTCCACGACGAGGGTTTCCACTCTCCGTACAAGCGTCGTTATATGTCTTCTCTGCACATGACCGACCATCTCAATTAGTAACTTGACTCTTAAACTTCCCGAAATTGCCATTACAAGGGATAAAACCCTATACCTCTTATCTAATTGGCGTATGGCTCTGCCAGTCAGTCCGGTCCCTCGTACCCGTACATGTTTTTATATCACAGAATCTATTATGATAGAAAATTATCACAGAGAAAACACAAAATTTATATTTATTGGAGGGTTGAGCCACTTTTTCTCACAGATTAATGCCACCCATTCTTATTCAGGAATCAGGATCTCTCAGATTGATGGAGAATAAAAGTTGTACCTGCTGCTAGCCATGGTTTAAAAGATCACCTTTTATTGACTACAAGATAATTTTGTGTGTGTATGTATTTTAGCTCATTGATTTATAATAGATGTTTTACCTTCGCACGAATTCTGTTCAGATTTGTCCATTGTTAGTGACACCAATATTGAACTGACGACAAAACTAAAAGATGGTCTTGATGTGTTACTGCTTTATGTATGGATTTTAATCTTTTGATTATAGCGTTGCAAATTTTAAGTATTCAGCCCAAACAAATACTTACTAGTAATCGTCGCAACAATGATTATTGTAAGAGATCAACTTTGTATCGATAAAGTTGGATTGTTACACAATATATGAGATATGAGAGCGGGATACAATCATGATGTATATACAATATATAAAGTTAGATCTTACCTTCTATTTTTTAAGTAAAAAGACTTGACCACCAAATATACGCATAGCAATCGGTGTTCTTGAGCTGTAAAGCTTGAGATGGATATGCAACTCCAACTTCTCTACACTATATAATAATGATACATCAATATTTTATTTTATCATGATCGATGTGGTGGGCTCTAGCTCAGGGTTATTGGTATTGTGATGAAGTGGATAAGTTGCACCTTATTGAGGTTAGGGGTTTGAACCTGAGTAGAAGAGAAAGTTTATAGATTTATCCGGTTTATACTTATATGGTGGACAGAGGGTGACGATTCTGTTAAAAAAAAAAGAGGGTGACGATTGGGCTTCCCTTAGATGTGTGTCCGATTGAGTTTAAATTAGTCTTTCAGTCTCAAGTCGTTCAATCTGAAATCGTTTAGTCTGAAGCCAAGTAAAATCATAAATAGGATTTGAGATCATTAATATCAATTTCTCTACCCTAATCTTTTTATATCCATAATTTATAGATATTGTTTTATTTTTCATTTCCATCACAATTCTTATCGTAAGAGTTACGAGTTTTTTTGGATATACATTCTAAATACATGTATTATTATCCACAATTTTTATATCTTTTCGTAAACTTATAAAAAATAATAATAAAATAAGCGTGTAAATAAAAAATTCATATAAAATAAAAAACACTAACATTTTATCCCTTAAAAATATTTGACTGTATTTTGCATATTTTAGAAAAAGTGGTTAGTGGTTGCAATGGTTTTTTATGTTAAAAAAGGAAAACAAAAAATTTAATTAGATTATTAGATGGAGATAGAGATTAAAATGTAAATGTAAAAAAAAAAAGAAAGAAATGTTTTGACTTAAAAAAAGAAAATTAAATTATGGTAATTGTAAACTATATATTTACAAAAATTAAATTATGAAGACAGATACAAATGAAAAACAGGTTAAAATCTGGATATAAAGTGAAAATACTATCAAAGGGGTAAAATCGCCATTATCGCCTTAAAGTGGATACACCATTCCAACCGCAAGATCAAATCCAATCAACGACCAAAGTCTAGATCCGTGTGCTTCTCTCTTACTGGCCAGAATTACAGCCAACCAACCCATGTATAAATTAACAAACAAAGACCGATTCTTTCAATAACCTACCAATCGCCGGTGTTCCTTCATCATTCATCAAACGACAAATCTCCGACGCAATCTCACGGTTAACAATGGCCGGAAGAGGAAAATCTCTAGGATCTGCAGTCGCAAAGAAGGCTACCTCAAGAAGCAGTAAGGCCGGCCTTCAATTTCCGGTCGGTCGGATCGCTCGTTTTCTTAAAGCCGGAAAGTACGCCGAACGTGTTGGTGCCGGAGCTCCGGTGTATCTCGCTGCCGTTCTTGAATACCTCGCGGCTGAGGTAACTTATGATTTTACGTTTCTCGATCCTTTATCCATTCATATGTGAATAATTGTCTTCCATTTGGGATACAACTTTAGGGTTTCTGAATAGTTGTAATCGTGAAATTGGTTGTTGACAGGTTCTTGAATTGGCCGGAAACGCAGCAAGGGATAACAAGAAAACAAGAATCGTTCCAAGACATATTCAATTGGCGGTGAGGAACGATGAGGAATTGAGCAAGCTTCTCGGCGACGTCACCATTGCTAATGGCGGTGTTATGCCTAACATCCACAACCTTTTACTCCCAAAGAAAGTTGGTTCTTCGAAGCCATCTGCTGATGATGATTAAATGTTATGCTTTTCGTCGATTAGGGTTTCATTTTAATGTTTTTGTTCGATTTGAGGCAGTTATTGTATAGATATGTGAAAGTAGTCGGATGATATTAGGTTCTTGGTAATGTTAACCCGTTACATGACTTGCATATGGTATTACTTTCCGATCAATTAATTGTCGAATTCGTTGAAATTTTGTGTTCTGTTGTCAAATATGTTTTAAGATGGATTGTTTTCGTTCTTGATATTAATCATATATGTGTCTCGATTGAAAACGTTTCTGATACAGTGATACCTTGTTGTCCTCTTTCATGCCAATCTAGCATTTTTTAACTAAGTGTACTTTATTTAACACCTACATTTGATATAGATTTATAGTTTTTTCAATAACTTACCCATCTAAACCAAATATGTTTGTGATCATACTTTACACCTGAGATATCGGTTGCAATTATGTATTGCACACAACTTGTACTAAGTGTCATCTGCTTTCTTTGATTTTGAGTGGCAACAACAATCGAATGTTAAAACCTAAGATTAATAAATTGCTTACAAAAACAACTCAAGCTTTTTATGTTGAAAATGAGTGTTATGTCCATCTTAACTCGACTTGTTTATATCTTAACTACAATAAATTTATTCCTATATGTTATATTCAATAATCTTTATATATATATGGTACCACTTGTCTTCCTACGGAAAAAAATTAAAAACAAGAAAACGAAGCTCGCCAAGTTTAGAGGCTTTACAAACATACACTAGTGACCGACTGACCTAATTTTATACGACGATAAAAACACCTAAAAAGATACTAAATTTCGAAACCATAGAACAAACCCAAATCATGGTGTTTTGCTACAAAAAGGTGGTTCCGTTAAACGACTAAAACTCTATCTAGCAATAGTCCGTAGTTTTAGAAGACTAGTAAAATCTGATAAAACTAGTTTTGAGAAAACTCGTGAAATCATCAAAGAAATTAATTGTTAATTATTAATAAAAATGATAAAACTAGTTTTGAGAAAACTCGTAAAATCATAAAAGAAAGGTGATTTAATGAGTTAATTAATTGTTAATTATTCAATAATCTTTTTGCTTCTTGGTTCGACGAAAGGTGAACAAGATCAAAGGAATGTTTTTTCCTTTCTTTTGTGCGGCAGTTACGATAGAGCATTAAGGATTATGATCCCCTAACCTATATTTAATCTAACTAGTTATCTCTCAGGTCCCAAAGTTTAATCACATCAGAGGAGAGGGGGTGGGTTCGGGGAAAGCATCCGGGGAGTGACGTGGCGTCCGGGGAAAACGGGAACACCACCCCCCACTTTCGGGGTAGGGAAAATTGGGGAATTCTCACCAGTTTTCACCGAATGAAAGGAGAAGATTGTGAGGGGAGGTGGGGAAAAGTGGGACGACACCGTGTAAAATAAGAAAAAGTGAGGAAAACTGATGTGGCGCTGACGTGGAAGCGGGGAAAGGTGGGGAAGAGTGGGACGACTCCGTCCCCTCTTAGATTAGGTCCAATACTATCTAAAGCCTAATTTAATTAACCATTTAGTTAAATATAATTTATAACTTTTATAAATTATTTTATTTGTGTTTTATGTTCGTTGCATATGGGTACATATCACAGATCCCGTCATGTCATTTACGGTTAATTATCGTGTCCGTAAATATTAATTCCACAAGTTGAACCACCCAATATATATTGATTTATTGAGCCATCTTTATATGTAATTACTATCATATTTATAAACTTTTATCAAAGTCAAATAAAAAGAAAAGATTTCTAGTTGGATAAACTTTATATATTGATTTATTGAGCCATCTTTATAAACTTCAACTCGGCTCTTTGTTCACTTGCATCTTGACTGCAATAATTATATTTCTGCATGTCTTATAATTACGTTTTAATATATATTAACGCCTAAGAGGAAGGTTCATTGGGAATTATAATTAAAAAGGAAATCGAGGAACACTTGTGCGCCGTTAATTATTTTTGTACTATATAATATTTTTTTTACTGGTTTTTTTATGCCAGTTTTTTTTTGTATTGTATCTTTTTTGTACTAGATTATTGTTTTTTGTACTGGATTATGTTTTTTGACCGACTTATTTTCTTTTTGTACTTTTTTTTTTTGTACTAGAATCTTTTTTGTAATAAAGATCAACGGTTCACAAGTATTTTTCAGTTCTTCATATTTTTATGATTCCGAATGAATCTTAACCTAACGTTTAATTGGATATCATTGATAATGTGCCAATAATACTTTAACCTTTTTTTTTCTTTTTAAATAAACACATTTATTTTAAAAAATAAATAATTTTAAACATAAGTGTTTCACTGAGTTTGCTCCACTCGGTACCAGACGCGGTCAAGGCTGAGATTTCAAATTTTAAAAACACCATTTCACTTCATAGCTTCATCGCCTCTAATCTCTATCATATCTTTCCTGCAAATTCAAGCGATCAGTTTAATTAGGGTTTATTTCAATGCATGGACCCACCTAACAAGTGATCCCACAACCTACAATTTTGCATCACTGTTAACAAGTAACCCGATCACTTAACTAAATCCCTCATTCACCATTTCGTTTCAATCAGTATTCCGGGTTTTTAATTATTGTTTTCATTACGTTCAGAACATTAAAAAGATTAAACATTTTCGGTGAATATCAAAGGGTTTAAAGAATGGTTAAGCCGGCGACCGGCGGTGGAGTACCACGGAAGGTTTTATCGGTTGTTAACGGCGGTCAACAGGCGGTTGTTCGGGTCGGTCCGGAGAGCATTGCGGGTTCAGATTGTGGAGCGATTGATTTCACGAGGGAATATGTTGAAGCATTGTTGAATGAGAGGATAAAGAGTAAGCTTAAAGACAAGGTTAGTTGGTGTGTTTTCCGTGGAATTCGTTTCCAAATTAGGGTTCATGTGATATTAATTTGTGAGTTTTTTCTAGGAGAAATGTGAGGTGATGTCTGATTATATAAAGAGGCTTCGAAGGTGTATCAAATGGTTTCAAGAACATGAAGAGGATCTTTTGTTACAGCAAGAAAAGCATCAGAAGATGTTGGAATCTACAGAAAAGAAATGCAGTGATATGGGTATGACTGTAATTTCAAGAACATTATTCATTACTTTATTCCCAATTTCATATCTATGTAGTCTAAACTAGTTTCAAACAACTAGAAATGACATGTTTATAAATTATAATGTCTGACTGGTTTGTTCAAGAAATGTCAATGAGTGAGAAGGAAGAACAATTGAATTCAACAATCATGGAGTTACGCAAGAATCATGCAGCATTACAAGAGAAATTTGCAAAAGAAGAATCAGATAAAATGGTACAGTTCAAATCCTGACGATGGTTTAAAACTAGGGTTCTTGTTGAAATTAATAATTTTCTAACAGTCAAATTAATCGCAGGCTGCAATGGAATCATTAACAAAAGAGAAAGATGCTCGATTGTCAGCAGAGAGATTACACGTGTCCATCATGGAAGACCTTGAAAGAGCTCAAAGAGAGATTTCAAGTGCAAATCAAAAGGTTACTTATATATATTAATCTTCATGAAAAAAGATATAAAATGTTTTAACTGTTTTTCATCGCTAGTGATTTGGTTTCAGATAATATCACTTAACGATACGTACAAGAGATTGCAAGAATACAACGCGAGCTTACAACAATACAACAGTAAACTTCAATCAGAGCTTAATCAAACCAACAAAATCCTTAAAATTGGGGAAAAAGAAAAGGTTGCAGTGTTGGAGAATCTCAGCAGTTTAAGGGGCCATTGCACTTGTTTGCAAGATCAATTGACTGCTGCAAGAGTTAGTGTTTCAATTATTTAATTTTTTTTAGTTCATTTTTCATTTATAAATGTTTTTTTAATATACATTTTTAGGTAAGTAACAATGAGACAATGAAATTGAAAGAAACTTTGGCGAGTGAAGTTAAATGCTTAAGATTGGATTTACAACAAGTGAGAGATGATCGTGATCGCGCATTGTCACAAGTTCAAGAATTGTCAGCTGATGTTTTGAGTTATAAAGAGTGGGCTGGTAAATCAGTAGCTGAATTGGGGATCCTTGCAACAAAGTCAAATGAGATCGAGGTTTTTATTTCCATTTTTTTATGATTTTATTTTTTATTTATGTTGTAACTGTGGTGCATTTACGATTCAGGCAACTTGTTCTTCACAAAGAAATCAAATAAAGAATTTGCATGAGAAACTTGCTGCTGCAGAGAATAAACTAGAGGTTATGTCTGATTTTTATAAACATTAACATTATGCTTATTTATTTATTTAATTATTTAATGTTTTCTTGATTTATTTCTGTGTTGTAGATGTCTGGTTTATCAGCATTTGAGATAAAAACAGGATATGAAGAACAAAAGAGAGTTAACTCTGAGTTACAGCTTCGTTTAGTCGTAGCAGAATCTAAACTTGTTGAAGGAGAATCTTTGCGCAAAAAGTTGCACAACACAATACTGGTATTTTTTTTTTTTTTTCACATATTTATATTTTTCAAATTTTAATATAACAGAATTTTATTATGTCACAGGAATTAAAGGGAAATATACGAGTTTTTTGCAGAGTAAGGCCTCTGATGTTTGATGATGCTGCTGACAATGATCCAAAGGCGGTTTCTTTTCCTACAACAACAGAAAATATTGGTCGTGGCGTTGAATTATTTCAAAATGGTATTATAAAAATTTGATTTTGACCAGAATTGACTTTCTTGACTGTGCATTTAATGTTATTGTTTTTTGTTTTGATAAAAGGGCAAAAACATTCTTTCATGTTTGATAAAGTATTTGTTCCTGAATCTTCACAAGAAGACATGTTTGTTGAGGTCTCACAACTTGTTCAGAGTGCTTTGGATGGTTATAAGGTGATTTGCT
Source organism: Stevia rebaudiana (assembly GCA_009936405.2). Classification (NCBI taxonomy): domain Eukaryota; kingdom Viridiplantae; phylum Streptophyta; class Magnoliopsida; order Asterales; family Asteraceae; genus Stevia; species Stevia rebaudiana. The sequence goes on from WOUH02000007.1 coordinate 6,000,801, forward strand.
TACTTATTTATGGTTTTAAATAATATTATTATTATGATAATCTTCTAAACATGACCCGTTTATGATAATCTTTTACAGGTTTGCATCTTTGCTTATGGTCAAACCGGGTCAGGAAAAACACATACAATGATGGGTACACCTGGATCTTTTGAAGATAAAGGATTGATACCGCGTTCTTTAGAACAAATATTCGAGTGCAAACAAACGCTTCAAAACCAAGGGTGGAAATATGAAATGCAGGTTTGGATTTTCAGTCAAATTTCTTGTTTTTCTTGTTTTGAATTTAAAGAAAGTGTTTTACAAATATTGGTTTTACAGGTATCAATGCTGGAAATTTACAATGAGACAATACGCGACCTGTTGACAACAAACCGACCCGGTGTAGATCCAAGTGTTAAACAGTATGCAATTAAGCATGATGCTAATGGAAGCACACATGTTTCTGATCTGACCATTGTTGATGTACGCAGTAGTAAAGAGGTTTCGTTTTTGTTAAACCGAGCTGCACAAAGCAGGTATTGACACACCAATCATATGGTTATGGGCGGGTCGGGTCGGATGAACTCGTGACATTTTATGAACTATTTAAGAGCGAAATTTAATTTCTTTTGAATTTAGGTCCGTGGGTAAGACTCAAATGAACGAACAATCGTCAAGAAGCCATTTTGTGTTCACTCTGAGGATCACAGGTGTCAATGAGGTATGAAAAACTTTAATAATATTCTTCTGTTTTATCCATATATCGTGTTAATGGCATTGACTAATGGTGAAATCTTGATCTATATTACAGAACACAGAGCAACAAGTGCATGGTGTACTTAACCTTATTGATCTCGCGGGTAGTGAACGCCTTTCTAAAAGCGGTGCAACGGGAGACCGTTTAAAAGAAACTTTAGCAATTAACAAAAGTTTGTCATCTTTAAGTGATGTCATCTTTGCTCTTGCAAAGAAGGAAGAACATGTTCCTTTTAGGAACTCAAAACTTACTTATCTTCTTCAGGTACACTTCTAAAAACACTGACTTTAACTTTTGACTTTGACTAAATATAATTGGTTAAGTTTCTGATGGATTTGAATTTTTTTTTTTGAATATGATCAGCCTTGTTTAGGTGGTGATTCAAAAACTTTGATGGTTGTGAATGTTTCTCCAGAACCCAATTCGATTAACGAGTCGCTTTGTTCTCTTCGGTTTGCTGCGAGAGTTAACGCGTGTGAGATTGGTATACCGTGGAGACAAACCTATTTGAAGCCACCTGATGCTAGATTCAGTTACGGTTGATGTTTGTTTGTTTGAACATTGTGTTTGAGAAATACATGCATTTGTAATTAGCAGTTGGAAATTGGTAGTTTTTGAAATTCTATCACTTTGGTGTTGAAGTTTACACCGGATGGAAGTATGAACGTCTTTAAAAAGTTATAGATTGCCAACTTTTTTATGAAATCAAGGTTTTTAATCTCAAATTCCCAAATCCGAAAGTCAAATACAATTCTTCATGCGTTGATCATTCAGTGTTAACTGATTGATGATTCACACGAATCTTTACTACAACTTGCACACCAAGTGTTTGTGAAAATGCTTATATAGAGAAAAGGATTTAAAGTAAATATATTAATACTATGAAGTATGACCCAATTCAACACTAACAGAAGCTGCGAGTAAATTAACATTTGGTCGGTTTAACATGTTGAGATATCTTCATTGACGAATATGGGAGATGTGTAAACTGGGTTTTAAGAGTACTATTTAGAAATTGCATTTGGTGACCACAATTGAAAAGGATATCATGACAATGTTTTTTTTTAAGAGAACTATTTAGACAAATTGGTAACATCAAATCCTTTGCTTGTGTCATTGATTCTAGAAGGAAATGGAATATAGAAATAACAAAAAGTCATATATGAATTATTCAATTTGATCAAGTGATAAAAAATATTGGGCAACTTGGAAGAGAAAATTGTCACATTAGATCTCACATTTCTTTCTTCACCTGCTTACATGACACAACCAAAAACACGTTGATTCTGATTTCCATCTTGTATCTCAATTTACATAATTGTTGAAAAGAAATCTTTCTCCTTGGTTTCTCATGTAAATGAAACATTGTCACATAATCTTTATTGTACGCGTTGCGTTCTAAGAAGGTTTAATGTGACATGACTTGATGAACCTATCGGAAAAATTGACATATTTGGTCCATAACACGCGAAGTTCTGGAAACGCAATTTCTAACCATGGTTTTGCTCTGCCATTGAAATGAATAACTGCTGCGTTTTGCGCATATGTTTTGCTTGTGTTTTCTTGATAACCAAGGCCCAACATATGCCAAAAAGGATCAATTATTTGAACATATCCATGAAATGCTATCAAACCTGGTGGTAATGTTCCTAACTGCCACAAACTTAAATCTGATTTCAAATTCTGCATAATAAAACAAGCTATTAGAGTTTTTTAATATTTTCTTCTTTTTTCTTTTAAAGTTGATTACGCAGATGGTCTTGTAGTGTGCGTACTAAGGCTTGAAAGTAAAAAGTTTGGGTTTTGTGCTTTCAGCTTTATAACAAGTTTTGGGTTTAAGGCTGACTTCAACTAACTTTTTGGTTAAAGTATGGTGAAATAACCAAAATACCTTATAACTTTTCTTCACTGGTATCTTGGTATTTTACCCTAAATTAACGAAAGTCAGCCTTAATAATTAAACTCGTTACAAAACTGGAAGCATAAACCCGAAAATTGTTACTTTACCCAAACCATAGGGACCATTTATGTAATTAACTCTATCTTTTTTCAAAAAATTTTTTAAATTACTTGCCTCTTCAAGCCAATAATGGTAGTTTTGAGTAATGTTGGTATTTCTCCAAGCTTCAAGATCAAATATGTTCATTCCATAGGCCCATGCACATTCATTTGCATTGAAATTATTTGAAATTAATGGATGTGAAAAATTCAAGTAGCTCTTGAACCGTTTTGACATTACAAATTTATCGTCTCCTTTACATGTTTCAACTGCTCCATTTACTTTTCCATTCATATCAATGTCCCATAAAGGCGAAAGATCGCTTTGAACCACAAGGTCATCGTCTAGGAAGACTACCTTGTTAAGACTTGGAAACATCTGTAGACACAATATATATATATATATATATATATATATATATATATATATGATCATGAAATTGATTAAGGTTCATACTTTTAAAGACATGGAGCAACAAACAACATATTCTAAAAGACTGGATTGTAGTAATGCTAATTGCATATAAAAGAAACCAATTTCGGTTTGATTGTTATTTTGCGCATAAAAATCCATCCAAGTTTCAAGAATTTTGATTTAAGGTAACCAATTTTTAAAAATTAGTCTGAGCAATTAATGAAAATGAAGTCAGGGCGTGTGTGAAATTTGCAATTTTTCACCATGTTGACTATTTGGTGACTTAAAAGCGTTAATTACCTTAAATCAAGAGTTAATTAGCCCGATGGTCCATGTGGTTTGTGAAAATAACTTTTGGGTACCAAAGATTTAAAATAACAAGTTTGGCTATTAAGGCTAACTTACATAAACTTTTCCGTCAAATTAGGTAAAATGACCAAAATACCCTTGACTTTTTGAATAGTCAAGTTAAAGAGAATTTTGGTTATTTCACCCTGATTTAACATAAAAGTTACCGGAAGCTTGACCTTAATACCAAAGCTCGATACAAACTAAAAGTATAAAACCCAAAACTGTTGCTTTTCGCAAACCACACGACCATCTACGTATTTACTATTAAATCAATCAATTTTTTGTGACTTTGATGGTTTCTTTTCTACTTCAAAACAAGTTGATTACCATTTCAAGCAATCAACCCTTTGCAAACTAATACCAAAACCTTACCTCTGGAAGATAAATCCTAACATGGTTCATGAGTGAGTTATACTTAGGACTCAAAGCTTGCAACTTTGCAGCAATAACATACGGTTTCTCCGTATTATGAGCCACAATAACCGACGAACCGCCTCTAAATTGAGATCGCGCTTTTTGATCTTTCTCCATCGCTTCCAAAACCGGAACCTTTCCTTTGGCAAACCAATCAAAATGATGCAACGCCTTAACCTCAATAACCGCAGGGGTCAACGGGTGCAACGAAAACCAAGCTTGCATCGGTGAGTATGTTTTTCTATCGGTGATTATATGAACCACCACCATATCGGGACGTAATGAGTTGTAAACTAAAGATGTGGCTACAACCGATGCAGCAAGAATGTTATCGGATGCAAGAACAAAGTGGTAGTACGAGTTGTCGACGAGTGTTGGTACGCGCTCGGGTGATGGGAGCTGGAGGCGCGCGTTTGCGTTTGTCGCGTGCTCGTTGGCTAGTTGGAGGGCGAGACAGTTGAGTTGTTTTGGTATACTGCTGGATGCCACGTGGCGGTATAAATATTCTTGGATTTTTGCTTTTCGAGTTCTTTCTTCAAGTAGGGTTAACTGGAAAATAGAAATGAAGCAATGGTTAGTTGAGGTAGTTGTGGTCAAAACAAGATCACTTTTAGGAGGTTACACCTACAAACACTTCTTTTAATTTAATTTTATAATTAATTACACATATTATGGTTTGCAGAGTGTAACAGGTTTGAGTTTAATAATTTGAATTTTGTAATGAATTTGGGTATTAATGTTAACTTCTGCTAACTTTTCTTGTAAATTATGGTGAATGACCAAAATACCATTTTACTTTTTGAGCAGCCAAAGTCAAAGGGTATTCTGGTCATTTTATCGAAACTCGTTACAAATGGAGAACGTAAAACCCAAATTTGTTACTTTAATCTCTTAGTACACATATATGTTATTTTTCGCAAACAATAGGGACCATATATAATTTTTTTGTGCATTAATTAAGGTTAAAAGATATCAGTCAATACAATAACAATCTAAATCTAAATCTAAATCTAAATCTAAATCATTGAATAAAACAATTTAGGATGATGTAGGGATAAAAAACTAGATGTTGGACAATTTTCAATTTGTGTGAGAATATACCACGGATTTGAGCTTAATTGCAAAGGTTTTTGCATCTGGTCTATTACTGCCTTTTAAACTAGAAACAAAATCTTCCAAAGTTTGAGGAATGCTCGCATCAGACCCTTCTGGTATGTCATATTTACTGGACGGGTCCTCCAAGACTTGGTATATTACTTCTGGGACCTTGCAGAAACCAAAATGTCATTGTATAACAAGCAAGTTGAAAAAATAAAGTGCAATTCGGGTAAAAAAAAAACGGGTTTTGGAGATTACAGTTGATTGACGGTTTTTACCCAACATGCTTGGTCCTAACTTCTTCAAACAACCTACCATTGCAGCACATAAAAAGGTTAATTTCGTCATTTAACTAAACACATGTATCTAATTGTTAATTGTTGATCCATTAGTTGGCATATCAATTTAAAATGGGTGGACTTTTGAATCGGTTACATATATGCAAATCTATCTGTTTTTGAATTATTTTATTAAATAGAAAAAAATAATTAAAATACACTTCTTGAACATCAAATCCTAATTATCTATCAACATATTCTTGTAATTCATTGATCAAAACTTAATTTCCTATAGATTTCATCATTTAAATACACGAATATATAATGGCACGTACCGATAGTGGAGCATTTGATTTGACCATCAATGGTGTCAACCGCAGTCAACACGAACACGAACCGCAAAAGAAACGTAAAGAACAAAAGTGTATAAAACACCATCCTGTAAGAAACCCTTCTTGATCCAACCTTGACTTTTATGAACTCTCTCACGCCTTTCGGGGGCAAAACGGTCACATGTCGTAGACTTGGCGATATATGCAGTTGCATTTTCATCATATGCAACCGATCGTGTGATTATATGTTATGGGCTATAAAAGGTTGATTTTGCATATCTGTGAAAGGACAATAAAGAGATATAAATTGGTGAAGTACAAAGGTGAGAAGGAACTATCTGTTGAGGTTTTGCCATCTTACCTAAACTTGCTTGAGGTTTAGGTTATTATGGTTTTAATTAATTTATGTGATATGTTTCTTAGTTTGTTTCTTCACTTTCATTTTCAAGATGCTAACCCCTTAACCTAATCAATTTTTTGTTCAAATCTCTCTCTCTCTCTGTATATATATATATAGTAATATACTAACCTTCTCTTGATATACATGAAAGATTAAGGGGGTGTTTGATTTATAACTAATTAAATAAGATTGAAAATAAGTAAAGGCTAAAATGAGGTTCGAAAAATATATATTTCTTAATAAAAATGTTATATAAGTTGGTAATAGGATTGGAGTTTGTTAAAATAAATTAATTTGAAATAAAAACTAAAAGGGAGAGGATCGAGTGTGATAGCAAACCTATCCCATATTCGTATATATATGTAGTAATATACTAGGGAGATTAAGAACTAATTTTTGTTAAGAACTAAAAGAACCATTTATATGTTGACCCACTCATCTTCTCTTTCATAATAATTCATTAAAGCACTATGTACAAATGTTTTATGCAGTTTTTACACTTTTCAACATAATATTGATTCCTATTAGAATGTACCCCACCTAAGCTTGTTTTGTTTGCATCTATTTTTTGATCAATACAAATGACAATAGTTTAATATTATTGAAATCTCTAGAGCTTCCTTAAATAATTATCGAAGTTTCTTTCGTTTATTGTCTTCCAAATACACCAACGTTGTATATCGTGAGAGAGGTTTCTGAATATTTCTGAAAGGTTTTTAATAAAATAGTGAAATGTTGATTTCACGTTAAAATAACAAAAAAACTTAAATGGGAATGTCAGTGAGTAACAAAGTATGTTTGAAGGTCGCAAAATAATATGACGCATGATGAAATTGCTAATCGTCATGCTCAATGGAAATGAAATGTTGGATACATTATATTAGTTTCACGAGCAAAGATCTCAGATACATGAGATTTAAAAGAAATTAAGAAAACACTATGTATACTCATACTTCATGGAGAATATGACAATAATATTGAATGAATTAATTTCATGTTTACAATAGGTTGCTTTATAGTAGATTATAACCATTTGTGACCCCTAATTAATAACTTAAATATGATATATGAAATTAATGTGATAATTATGAAATCCTATTAGTTGATGGCAACTCTCTATTTGCTAAATAAATGAAATCAAGAAAATTGTTTGAATTTACGAAGATGTTTAATGTAAGTATTCACAAACTCTTTCATTACTTCACAAAAACTCATTCCAATAAAACAAACACAAATAATCATTTTCATATCCATTTTCCATTCCAAAACCATCAAACATAACACACCTTAAGATCAAGTTCAAGATTTTTACCCGTATTACAAAATTATTTTAAGTTGATTTTGATTTCTGAAATTGAATTATATATGTACATAACAAGCCATTGTCTTGATCACCGCGACTTAATATAGCACGTTGCTTTAGTTACACCGTTCCCAACAACTTGATTTGTAACTACGTGTCACGTGTGTACAAAGCACTAACAATCTTTTCAGAATGATCTCTCGTAATTTTACAAACTTAGATAATTCTACACTCATACATTTCAAAGAAATTGTAAATTACCAAGTTTGTAGTAAATTTGGTTTGAATTGAGATGATTTGGATGAATAAAAAAGTAAGATGAGAGGGTGTTTTGTTGGGTTGTTTGGTGATGATGAAGTTAACTTTGCCAATACGTAAAGTCAAGTCATTTAGTAACATAATTCTCACATGCAATGTGTCTTCTTTTATTATTTCATTCAATTCAATTCTTTGATAAAGACTACGACCCACCCGTGGCGGATCTAAAAATTTTGTTTAGCGGTATCAATTTTTTTTATCTCGTACAAGGTAAAAAAACCGAGGCGCGAGGCGATAAAACGCTTTGCTTTTCGTACACGAGGCGACCGTATATAAATATACCTAAAAATTGTATATACCACATATAATATAAAAAACACGTTAAGATATATACCACATAAATAGCTAATTATTTTCAAATGCTTGTAAATAAATAAATACAAAAATAGAAATTTTAGGTATCATCAAAATAGTTTACGTACAATAAAAATTAACATACCTTTAAATTTACAATAGGTCTAGGCATCAAGCACTAAAAATAAATCATAAATTTTATAAGGTTTGTTCTTTTAGTTTAACTACATTTATTTCATTTTTGTGAAACTTTTTGTAATATAAAGAAAATAAATCTTAACTTTAAAGCCCAATATAATGTTAGAACAATGTGTTAATAAAATGTCTCATATGTGAGTTCATCTTTTCCTACACTGGTGGGCTAAACACAAAATGATTACTTTATAAGGATAAACCTCATAATGTGTCTTGTGATGGGTTTTACCATAGGTCCTACGCACACAGGGGGTGGTGCAAAAACGGGTTTCGAATCTAAATTTGTTTAAAATAATGCGTCGCTCGCACGACCTGCGGACATGATTCACGCGGTGGCAAAACTGTAATATTAATGAATTAAACAAATGAAAACAACGTCCGGAATTAAGAAAAAGGGCATATCCGTCATTAAGGTAATTACGGACTCGGGGTGCAAAATCACGGACCGCGCGTATAATCACGTTCCTACGAAATCATGGACCATGTTTACAATCACGGACCATGTTTACGCACATAGAAAACGGACCAATCGTATAATCACGTACCACAAAATCACGGACCACGTTTACAATTGTCACACCCCGGCCGGAGGCGGAATTAACGCCGGGGCGCGAACCGCGAGAGGGAGGGGATACGTGTGTACAGACTGTTCATAGCTCATGATCTACTATTAAAATTTCATAGATTAACATCAATATTAAATGTCATTACAAAATACAGCTTTCAAGTAT
>WOUH02000007.1:6010525-6045684 GCA_009936405.2 Stevia rebaudiana
TCTGAAAGTGATTCATGGTTATTTGAAGTGGGAATTATTTGTGATCGTTAATGATTTCTGATAGGGTTTGAGGGTTTAGGAAATCTTAAATTAGTTTAGAATAACTGATTAAACAATTTCAGTGAAGTTTACTGACTTAACAGTTAAGATTTTAATTTGGGGATTGGGGCTTTCATATATGGTTTACAAAATTAACTAGTTATTGTTTCCATTTGAATATTGGATTATGATTTTGGTTATTATGGTAGTATATATATATATATATATCAATCTGGTTTTTTAAATTCTGTATCTTGACCTAATTTAGAAATAAAACAAGAAGTTTTTTAGTATAGATATCTGTTTATTTCATAGTTATGATTATCTTTGCTGCTTTCATTATAAATCTGGTTTGATCTTTAACGATTCTGTCCTGTTAACGCGTGTTACATTATGCACAAAAATTGCTAGAAGCTTTAAATATGTTCTATTTTGTTAATTTATAGGATCTTAAATTTTTATATAGGTGAAATTATGAGTAGCATAGGCCAAACGCGGTATGTGATTCAAAATACGCGCGATAGTGTTGATGACATAAGCCAACTGCCAGATTGCATACTTCATCATATTCTCTCATTTATTCCCACAAAAGACGTTATGAAAACCACCATACTTTCAAAAAAATGGAAAAACATTTGGACTTCAGTTTCAAATCTGGATTTTGATGATGCATTGTTGTATGCTAATGAGACAAACAATCGGGACCCACCTGAAGAAACTTGTTTCACAAGCTTTGTAACACGAGTTCTCTCATTACGCGATGCATCAAACATTGAAAACTTTCGTTTATCATGTCGCGTTTTCTTCAACGCATCATGCATACATTCATGGATTTGTTCTGCTATTATGCACAATGTCCAAAAGCTCGATCTTTGTCTTTTTGTAGATGAACCGTTTGTGCTACCGACTTTAATGTTTTCTAGTCAAACGTTGACCAATTTGAAATTAGAAATGACTTGTGTTCTTGAATTTCCAACCATCATCCATCTTCCATATTTGAAAACCTTGCATTTATCGCTTGTTACATTCGCGAATGATGGGTCAACTCAAAATCTTTTCTCGGGTTGCCCGATTCTTGAAGAGTTGACTTTGGTTGACTGTGAGTGGTTGAACTTGAAAAACATCACAATTGCAAGTCCCAGTTTAAAGCGGTTAACAATTGATGATTTACCATACTTTGGGCCACCTGATGGACCTAAAGATTGTAAGATCAAGATTTATACATCAAATCTCGTGTATTTGAAATATACTGGTTATCCATCAAATGATATTTTCATGTGCGACGTATCATCGTTGGTCAAAGCTTACATTAGTGTTCCGGTCCCACACGAAAAGAAGAAAGAAGTTGCTTCTCATGTTGTTAATCTTTTAAAAGGGTTGAGTAAAGTTGTGTTTTTGAATTTATCAGATCATACTATTGAGGTAATGATTTAAAATTTAATGGAATTTTGTGTTTTTTTGACTTTTTTGGGTATGATTTTGGCATGTTGACTTTTTTTGGGTATGATTTTGGCATGTTGACTTTTTGGTTTCTGTGAAGTCTCTTGTATTTGCAGGTAATATGATGGCAAATCTTCCGGTTTTCAAGAACTTGATTCATTTAGAGTTGACCATGGAAATCAGAAAGTCAACCTTTGAAGCATTGATGAAATTTCTCAACTTCTGTCCAAATCTACAATCTTTATATTTCTCCGAGGTACATTACACAAATTTATCATATCTAGAGGTGATTGAATTTTGTGTTTTGAAACTGATTATCTGATTATTACAGCATGTAGTCACATTTATTAGGTTTTAGTATTTGGTTAATCAATTTTCTTTTTGAATAATTGGAAATTGTCAAACACTATCTTTTACAACCCGTTGTATCACAAGTTTAAAAGTGATTATCTTATTCTGAATATTTTAAATCAAATAATCACTTTTAAAGCTTATATCCAAAAGCTTTAACTAGTGTTATAAAGATTTATATATTAATCTAATTTCAATTAATACACTGTGCAGGGATTTGATCATGATGCATGCTTTTTTGAAAATGATTTGATTTGGTCATCACTACCTAAATGCATTTCAACTTGCCTCAAAACGTTGATTTTCAAGAATTTTCATGGGAATGATTCAGAAATATGTTTTCTCAAATGCATTTTGACGCATGCAGTTGTTTTAAAGAAAATGAATATTTCATGTTGTGAGAATTTATTCAGAGATCCAAACAGACAAAAAGAGGTCAAGAAGGCGTTGGAAACTGTTTCAAAGGGTTCTAATTCCTGTTTCATCACATTTTCATGAATTTTTTATTATTATGTAAGTATTTTCTTTGATCTCACTTATCTAATGGAAAAAGTATTAGGATTGACAAAGGCTGATATGAAAATAATCAGGTTTTGGGTTGTTTTATTTAAACCAATTGATAAACGGGTCGTCTTATTCAATATTCAATTAATTGCGTTTCTATTTCAAGAAATTTACTTTATAAACAACCACTTGAGAACCTATGTTACAAATTAATAATCAAACGAGGGACATGGTTATTATAAACTGGTAACATAGGTGTGTATATATATATATAAAACTTGTTTCTTGAAAGCAAGTTCACTAAAATGGATATTGTCTCAAAAGTATGATCCTTTAATCTTGCAATTTCTTTTTTATCTGTTCACTGTTCACACAATGGTTTGACCAAAGTGACAAAACAGTTGACCATTTTTTGTTTTTCAGGTTAGTTGGTCAACTGGTTCTCTACTTTTTTGATGATGGCTGCGAGTATGTTTCAGGTTCGTGTTTTTGGCATATTCTTCAACAACTGTTGCTTTAGAGGTATATAGTTTTGAGAACATGTGGGTGGTTGAGTTTGTTGATATATATATATATATATATACATACATATACATATGGGCTGCTCTTGTTTTTTGTTTGATGTAGCCAAACATACATAGAAGCTAACATGTTGTAAGATCTTGTTGTGTTTCTAAGTTATATGTTAGTTTTCAAGTTCTTTTGGTACAACTTTTAAGTGTAGGTTTTACAAGTTTCAAACACGACGACTTATCATTTTGTTGATTTTGTTTTGGGTTGTTTACGGTTCGAATGGTTATAACAGGGAGTTAGTTAGAAAGGAAACGAGTCATATAATTAATTGTGTTGAGAGTGTAAGGTTAACGATTAAGAGTGTAAGCTTATCGTGTAACGATATCTAAATATATTCTGTTCTAAAATCATAAAGTATTCGTAAATAGGTAAAATGTGTGTGGTGGTATAGTGAGGTACAAAATTTTAAAAAATGTTATGATATGCCAAAGAGTTGGGTACAAATTTTTTATTTTTGAAATGTAGACCATGAACCAACTACCCGTGTTGTTTTAGTACCATTTGAATGAAAAGACACGAATGCCCTTTGAACAACCGACAACTATTTAATCACGTTTTTGTGCTATTGTCATTTGCCAATACATTAAAAAAAAAGATTGATTTTATATTTAATTTAAATTTAATATGAGCGATTCTGCATCTTCATGGAACAAAAGTTTCCAAGAGAATAACCTTTTCTTTTAGTTCTTTTCACCAACCTGCTAGGTGACATGTTAAGGAAAAAGAAGGTATATTATTCTATAATTTCAAAGTACATTTTATTTCAAATATGATATACTTTTTACTTCTTTTATTGAAAAAAAAAGAAACACTTTCATGTTTGTTAGTGCTCTGTTTTACAGTGAAATGAATTTAACTTGATTTCCAAAAAATATCGTCGTGAATTGTTTTTATATACGTCTTATTATTTTAACCGAGTTGTTGTAATCTCGCCACTTCTTCTTACGTATTTAACCATGTCAATGTCACTGTCGCAACACGCAACCTCTTACGAATAAAACAATCTCAACATGAGTTATGTCTATATTTTCCACGGAGCAAGGAGTAGGGGTGTCGTTCGGGTTTCTCGGGTCGGGTTTCTCGGGGTTTGAGGATATAAAATTGGAACTGAATACCGACCCAGATTATATCATTTTATTCGGTTTTTGGGTTTAATCGGGTCGGGTAATTCGGGTATTCGGGTTATGGCATGAAAAAAACTTACTAAAAAAATTTGGCTACATTTTGGCCTAACAACCTTATAATCTTTTTTTTTTTCATTGAGTTTTAGCTTATCCCAAACCTATATGTCCAAAATTTGTAATATTATGTTGAAGTTCATATTATAAAGCTTGGATTCATTATATTCTATAATATGTCGTTAATTCACGATCAATGAAAAATTCTAAAAATGGTCTTATATATCAGTGGTATTAGAAGGAAGTACTTCGATGGTTTCTAGTCTATATATAAAGTGATTTAAATTCACGCAACATTGCTTATTAATTTAGCATGCCATATGATTAGGAAACATATATATACTTGATTCGGAATCAAGCGTAAGTATAACAGATTCATATAACGACGTTTAAAAAAGTTCGACATATCCTACTATAAAAATCTATCGCATATCAAATCCTACCATAAAAAACAAAATAAAATGGTATTCGGGTTATTCGGGAATCGGGTAGACCAAAATGTTGAGAACGCGTAATCAAATACCAACCCAATTATGACATTCGGGTTCGGGTTAATGCCATAGTAGGGTTGGGTTGTTCGGGTATCCCTTTATTCGGGTTCGGGTTGGTTTTGTTCCGGTTCGGGTAAAAAACACACCCCTAGCAAGGAGTCGTCAAAATGTGTGTGCTATCAAAACAAACTATCAAATAAACATATTAAAACACTTAAACTAACTCCAAACCACTACAAATACCTAACAACACTTGCATTAAAATTCAATTACAACAAAATCAAGTTTCTTACTTTTTTTATCGGCAATCAATTCATCATGGCTACTGTTTCTACTGAGGTTGAGATCTCTAATTCATTTTCTGCTGATAAGCTTTTCAAGGTCATAACTAACTTTCGTACGCTCGCATCCAGAGATATACAAATCCATCACGATAATAGAAGGTGATGGTGGTGTTGGAACAATCATGAGTCATGTATACGGTGACGGTAAGAATCAAATAATCAATCGATCATTAATTTATAATATGAAAAATGACACATAAATGTAATCAAATTTGCCAACTGTTACATAATAAACCATTATGTTTCATGATTAGTGAAAAAATCTTTTGTATAATTTTTCAACTCTAAACACAATGTTTTGATTGATTTCATTTTCAGTCTCAACAATATTTTTTAAAATGCCAGTGAAAAAATATTTTGTATAATGTTTTAACTAATTATTGATTTATAAATCAGGCATACCATACAAAACATCAAAACAAAAGATGGACGCGGTTGATGTCCGCAACTTTTGTGTCGAATTCACAATCTTTGAAGGTGACATGTTGTCAGATTATTTACATTCGATCTCGCATCGCATTAAAATCTCACCAACTGCTGATGGTGGATCTTCATATAAGCACACGACTGTGTTTAACTGTAAAGGCGAAACAAAGCCGACAGAAGAGATACTTAACCAAACCAATGAAGGATACAAGAAAGTCTTCAAGGCCATTGAAGCTTACATCCTTGCCAATCCTGATGCTTATTGATTTTTCATTTTCTTAATCAAAATGTTTGTTTGGATTTGAAATGGTATTATGTGTGTTATTTGGATGTTTTTATGCATGAATAAATAAACATTGTTGCGTATCATCGATCTTGTAGTATATGAAAGCCAAGCACAATTATTCCAGTTCCAGTTTTTATAGATACATCGTTTTTTATTTTCAAAAAATTCTGTTTTGTGAAAAAATTAAAATATTGTGGTTTTGATCTTGGGACCTGTGGGTTATGGGCCCACCACGCTTCCGCTGCGCCACTCTGATTTGGTGATACAAGTCTTTACAAAAATATATAAATCTATTGACACCAAATTTTATTTGTTTGGATTTTATCCCTAAAGGTTGCTTGAGCTGAACGTAACGTTAATAAATCATAAATCCATTTGAATTCATCATGTTTGTTTGTGTATTTCATATGAAAATTACGTTAATATTCATTTTTATTAACATTCTAAGTTGTGAAAACAATCATTTGCAAAAATATAGAGTAAGAATGTATATATAAGATCTTCCAAACTTTGTGTATATGAGAGCTTCGTGCATTGGGTTTGTCCTTTTACTCTCTTAGTTTGACCGTTTATTGTATCCAATCAACATTTATTATAAGTTCAAGATTACCGCAATGGATCCATCTTATGACAAGTTTTATGTTAGAGTTTAATACGATTCTTATTGTCCACATGTTTAATATGATTGGGTTCTTTTAAAGACGTTTAACAACCACATGACTAATATTGACTAAGTTTTCTCTTATTAAAAACGTTAACCTACTTAGAAAACAACATCAGCACCATAGGGCATGCTATGTATTCTAAAAGATCGAGCTAAGGAATCATAAACAATATAAACATCTCGAGACAAAATTTTATAACAAATTTACAAAATTCGTCATCTAAGTGCACCGAAAAAAAAAATGGAACTTGGAATGTACGTGTTTCTAAAGGTTGTTTCCTACACCTGGTCGTTTTCAATCTCTCTCAGAACTACGTTGGTCGGTTTCGTTATTCTCAGAAGCTAAATACTCAAGAGCCTCGATCACGTTACGTATGGTTGGTCGTTTTGCCGCATCTTCTTGAAGACACATCGCCGCCAATGCTAACGCTTGATACAACCCGGTTTTCGGGTATCTTCCTCCGAGTAGTGGATCTGCCATCAAATGGAACTTCCTTTGGTCTCTAATCAATGGTTCTGCCTGCATGTGATTCTATAGCTGTAAGAAAATTGTCATCGCTAGAAAACAGACAGTCACAAATGAAACATCATCGAATACAGATGGATGACAATAAATTCAAAAAAATATATATATATATATAAATATTTGTCGCTCATCCGTCTCTAATTATCGACAGATAGTTGGAAATAATTTAATACTCATCGTAATCCGTCGAATGGGTTTGTTGTCAAAAACCGGATTTTGTATTTACTTGGAGCTTAACTTTTATTTATTTAGTAAAACCTACCCAAGAGATTAAGTTTTGTTCTTCACTTGGTCTTGAACCTTCGATGACTCTCCGTCCGGTGATTATTTCCAAGAACACGACTCCAAAGCTGTACACGTCGGATTTTCTAGTCAACCGGCCGGTCAATGCATATTCGGGTGCACAATACCCGTAAGTGCCCATCACCTTAGTTGTGATATGATTTTGGTCACCGGTTGGAGCCAACTTGGCTAACCCAAAATCAGAAAGTCTTGGGTTCCAGTCCTCATCTAGTAGTATGTTTGAAGCTTTGAGGTCGCGATAGATCACCGGTGGGTCGGCCTTATCGTGCAAATATTCGAGCCCGCGTGCGGCCCCTATTGCAATATTGATTCTTCTGTCCCATTCTAGAGGCTTTTGGTCTTCGGCTCCCCAATCTTAACAATGAAATAATATTTAAACTTAATGTGAATTCATTAAATGGGACCAACAAATGAAAACCGAGCAAATGTTAATAAATCATGAAAAACATACTAAAGAGGTGATCTTCAAGAGAACCATTGGGCATATATTTGTAAACCAAAATCCGCTGGTCGCCATCGCAACAATATCCGAGTAAGTTAACAAGATTCGTGTGATCAAGAAGACTCAATAACAAAGCCTCCACCAAAAACTCCTGGTTGCCTTGGTAACCGTTTCTATCGAGTTTTTTTACAGCAACATCCTATGAACACAAAAAAGAACGTTAAAAGACCGGTTAGTACGCGTTTTTGTTGTTTAAAATATGATCATGGTGCCGATTTTGGGACATACGATGTTTTTTTTGACAATGTGGCCTTTATAGACCCTCCCAAAACCGCCTTCTCCAATCAATGAGTTGTAGTTGAAGTTGTTGGTGGCCATGGCTAGATCCTCGTATGTGAAAAATTGTGAAGAAATGTTATCTTTTCCATACTTTGCTATCTCATTTGTTATGTACCTTCTTCTAAAGCTATCTACATGTTGCATATTCATTCCTCATTATTATTATTATTATTATGAGCGATAATACATTAGTTAAAATTTTACAAATGAACAATTAGGCTACCATTTCCAAGAGAAAACCCAGGGAATGATTCTTCCTTTGTTTCTATAAAATCACAAGTGCCTTTCTTCCTTTTGGCTCGTCTTAGAGTATTACAACACCAAAAACAACCCATCATTTTCCTTATGAATCAGGCGGCGACCACTACGCCACCTTTGAGTCATTGACATGATTCATGTTTTCCTTGATCCATCTAGAAACTCACGATGGTGTTGCGTTTTTGCCTGTGATTAGGTTTAGATTGGAATCACAAGACCTAGCAACACCAACGTGTGTTTTTAGATTTGTTAACCAACGGAATTTCTTTTAGCTCCCAAGAAGAACCAATCTTGATCAGGTTCTACTTAGCCAATGGAAATTCCGAATGTTTTTAATTTTTTATTTCTTTTAGGTTGATTGAGAGCCACTAGGACATATTTTGACATTTTCAAAAATATATTGCCTCCTTAAATTTTGTTGGCCTATCATTTAATGCAACTTAGGCCATCCAAATTTGTTTGTGTTAATATGCACCTTAGGACATCAAACATCTTTTTACCAAAAAAATAAATAAATTTTGATTTCTAGTTTTTTATAAAACTTCATATATACTCGTCAACATTCCCACCATCAATTTAGCTGCCTATTAGCTTGTAACAAAATTATAAGCAACGTAGTGAATACGACTACAATTCTCAAAAAGATTTTATATTCCTTAACTAATATGAAATACATAATATTAAACTCGACACGATTTAATAATACAAATTTAATGAAATAAAAAGACATTACCAAAGGGTTGTAGCATATGCGAGCTTTTGGCCGCAAATCAAGGGCTAGAATCTATTCTTTTTTTATTGTGTGTGAAGTCTTGAAGTGACTTCTTGTTTTTGGAGAAAACTGGACAGTAAGGTTTGATCGTGGGACTGGTCACTGCCGATTGGCCAAAGCGTATGTTAAATGATGCGTTTTTCATTGAAAAAGTAAAGTCTAAAAGGGACACAAGGTCTTTTCATAACATTAGTGATTACAAGAAAGATCACCGTGACAAATCCTAAAAGTGAGGTTAAAATTTACGCATGCCTTTAATAATTAAAGTGATGATCCATGGAGCAATGGTAAGGTTGTTTGACTTGGTAAGGTTGTTTGACTTGCTTATACACGACAAGGAGGTTACATGTTCAAGTAATGAAAGTAGTCTTTTGTAGAAATTGTAAATTACATGGTAAGGATGCGTATATTACACCCAAGTTGGTTCGTTACCATCAGACCCACACATGCTGGAGCCTCATGCATCAATTTGCTTATCTGAGTGTAATATACGACAATGTTAGTTTTATCACAATTTGTCGAGGCAATTATTATATTGCTTGCTTTATCACAACACCTTTGTTTTCTGTCACACACACCTTGTTATCTATTTGTTGATGTCGGTCCATGATGTGATATAATAATTTTGTTCTTCATGTCAAGTAATACAAGAGTTAATTTCTAATTATTGTTGCTTATGTTATCTTTTCTCTTAATCACGCTTAATGCACCAACGAGTCGTCGACAGTTGGTCGTTATTATAAATTTACATAATTGGCCCTATAAGAATACAACAATAACAATTTGACCCTTCTACTTACTCAAGTAAGAATACAACATTTACGATTTAACCCCTCTTCTTCCTCAAGTACGCAACACTTCTTCTGCAATTATGCTTTTGTTTTTGCAGTTCTGTTGATAATGGCGGAAGGAGGAGATTGGGAGATACATCTAAGAACACTATCTTCTAGCGCCAGAGACTCCAATTTCTCCAACGATCCCGCTTCAGATTCTTCTCTTCTTCATTCTGTAAGTTCGCTTTCAGTCTGCAACACTCGTACATTAATCCTTTCAAACTCAGCAATTTCTTCATCATCGTAACAATTATACTAATTTCTTTCTGTAATAACATGTTTATTGCAGGTTAGGAAGCTTATCCAGCTATGTAAAAGTGAAAATTCGGAGAATTTGATAGCTAGGGTTTATCCTCAACTCAATAAGATCTTCCAACGCTCCGTTTCTTCCATTTCTCAATCTCGATCCTCCTCTGGACTTCTTTTATTGGTAAGTCATCTGTTAACTTCTAATCAATTCCACTAATTTTTAGTAGACTATTGAGTTATTTAGCTGTTTATCCATTTACATTGTCATAATTTTTTGTTCAGGCAATTCTTCAATTTTTCATTGATTATGGAGAATTCGTTCTACATGATGCCGATCCTAGTTTACGAACCTTCTTTCGATCATGCTTGAGCCGGTAAATACACAATCAATAATTTCCTGATAGATTTTTAAAGCAATCAAATTAAAAATCACGTTTAGATCAATCAATATAATCTTGTAAGCAGTGAGTTTGCAGATCCTGTTGTTGCAGAAGCAACTCTAGATTTCTTGAACTTGAACAAGAGGAAAATCTTACTTACATTTCCTACTTTACTCCCTCAGGTATGGTTTGAGATCTGTAAACTAAATGTCACTTTTTAGTTAACTAATCTACTAATGTTTTATTCATTTGGTGAACTTTGTTAGTGACAAAAATTTGTTAGACAACAAAACTTATTCAAATAGATGTTTCTGAAATTACATATTATTTATTTTCATGTGTACTTCCAGTTTTATCCATTGATGCTTAAATTGATTGCATGGAATGGGGATAAGTAAGTGCTTCCTTCCTTTTACTGTTATTTCTATTTCCAAATAATCGTTACATTACACAGTTTCATCTTAAATATAATTTGAAGATGATAATTGGTTTAATGGTGATCAACTTATGTATCCATTTTGTTAATATTATCAACACATTTTCTTTTCTCTCATTCAGATTAGAAAAACCATTCTTAAAAGTGTTTCCTGGCTTGATGTCTCCCGGATCATTTCTTCCTCTATTTATATCACTCATCGACTTACCAGGCGAGATTCTTAATTATTATTAGCTAGACTAATTATAGATTAGGCAACGCGATATTTACATATTTTTATTATCTTAATTAGTGTTGACTGGTGCACTGGAAAAGGTGGAAAAAAGTTCAGGACCATTAATTGGTAGCAGTATAGCTACAATCCAGAAAAGTGCAGCTCCAGAGGTAAACTTAAACTTATTTTGGAAGTTTTGTTCATATGATTGTGTGCGCGCATCCATATATTAACTGTCATGAACCTTCATTTGATCTTGAAACAGATGCTATTGGCTCTCATGGATGAAGCATATACTGGTTCAACCATTGGTGATGGTGGTGCAGATTCTGAATCTGAGGACAACAATTCAATCACTTCAGATCCGTTGTTTCTTGAA
The DNA here is from genome assembly GCA_009936405.2 of Stevia rebaudiana. Classification (NCBI taxonomy): domain Eukaryota; kingdom Viridiplantae; phylum Streptophyta; class Magnoliopsida; order Asterales; family Asteraceae; genus Stevia; species Stevia rebaudiana. The sequence goes on from WOUH02000007.1 coordinate 6,021,953, forward strand.
CTTCTTAAAGATGAAAATGATGGACTCGCGGTACGGTGTCATTACTTAATTTTTTCGCGTGAAAGTCATGTATCATGTATGGTTGATAATCTATTTCAGATGTAATCTGTTTACGTGAAATGGGTCAGCTTATTTTTTTTGTTCTTCTTACAACGGGTTAATATGAAAAAAAAAAAAAAAAAAAAAAAAAAAAAAAAACTCTTTAAAGTGAAACAGGTCAAAAATTCAAGCCAGAAAGTCAAACAAAGTGTTGTTTGAATGTTTTCAGCATCTCAAATATATTCATTTAAACAATACATGGTATTTTTATAATAATTTATTTGTAAAATTCTAAAAATTGGACACAGTGTTGTTGAGTCATCCAAATCCGACACCACCTATATTGTTCCGTGTTAAAAATTATCTAATTTGACTGGTGGGGGTACCTCAATAACTTGATTTACTGGATTCCATAACCTTTTGTTTCTTCAAAATATGACCTAAAAGAATTTATTTTTTAGATATTAAAATATAACTTTAAAAATTCAAATTTACAGCAACGCCATTGGACTTCTCCCGGAATGGAAGCAGCATTGCAGACAGCAATTTCTGCTCCATCTGACAGATTAAAACAAGCACTCAAAATGGTACCTCGCCTTCTTGACGTATATTTTGCAATAGCATTGCATGATGTCAATCAATGTATGCCATCAATACTTTCATATAAAACTTAAAAATAACTGATCATTTATTTTCATATTATGATATTCTTGTTTTCTTGCAGCTTTGAAATGTGCTTTAATCCCCATGCTTCTTGACAGAAACTCTAAGCTATTTCCTGACAAAAATTTCTCCTATGAAGTAAGTAATTCACTCAAAGAGATATCTGGCTTTGTGCAAAATAATATTTGATATATTTTATTTAACTGATATAGGTAAGAAAGAGGCTTCTAAATTTCACATTGGCTGCATTTCATCAATCCCCTGAATTCGTTGCAATTCTGAAGGTATTCCTTCTAAGAATTACCCTTGACATTACTATCATAATAGTGGAATATTCATAAAGAATAATAAATATTTAAGAATTTATTATATATAATATTGTGTCAAACACCTTGTGATTTCTGTAATGAGGATGTCAATTTGTCAACCATTTCTACTTCTGCAGAAGCCAATAGTAGACAGACTTGGAGAAGCGTATGACAGTCCAGAAAAGGTTTTAACATTTTCGTGCATTTTCTTACAATTATTATCAACAATTACCCATCAATAATAATATTTCCCCATTTTGATTATTGACTTTTTTGCACGCGTGATTACATAATAGACCGAGTTGGCGTTACAATTATGTTGGGCCATTGGTGAGCATGGAGGAGGCGGTGCATCTCACAAAGATGCAGCCCGTGAACTTTTTGAGAGTCTAGAACTTCTTCTGTATGAAAATCTTTCCGCAAGGTACATTACAATAACCTACATTTATGTAAAAAATATTTAAAAAAAAAGTTGCACAAATGGTCCCTGTGGTTTGACCATATTGCAAGTTTGTTCCCCATATCTGCAAACTCAATCCCGACATCTGTGAGAGGATGCATATTTGGTCCCCACTGTAAATCCCAGCTAGTTCTTAACATAAAAGTGATGTCATATTGTCATGTGCCATTCATGTGAGGGTAATTGTGTATTTTCAATATGTTACCCTAAATAAATTACTCTTTTTCAAATTCCAAATCTCCTAAGTCGACGTTATGTCACTGCAAAATCAAAGGTTCAATGCATAATCAAAGGTGATGAAGTCGATGTTAGCAGATTTAGAGTTTGAAAGAGTATTTTATCAGGGTTCCAAATTTGAAAAAGACACAATTACCCTCACATGAATGGCACATGACATCACTTATCCGTTAAAAACTAACTTAGATTAACGGCGGAGACCAAACGTGCGACAATGTTCGTATCAAGTTTGCAATATTTAAAATCTGGGGACCAAACTTGCAATATGGTCAAACCACAGGGACCATTTGTGCAATTCTCTCAATAAAAAAAATGTTAAATATTTGTCCGTTATACTATAAATATATTCTCTCTTTTGGAAAGTCGTCTAGGTGTAGGAGATTCCGTTCTTGGTTCAAGCAGCACAACTGTAAGAAGATCATCACAATCCCGACTACTTTGTTTTGTAGTTACAGCAATAGCAAAAATCGCAACACACCATCGCGAGTTACTACCCCGGGCCCGCGTGTCGTTGGGCAAGGTCAGTTTAGTCTTTTCACAGTCAGAAAAACAAACTCGATATTAAGTTATAACAAATGTGGATTACAGGTGGCTCATTCACGAATCTCCGATGCGAGAGTGTGGAAGCGCGCTCGTGATTATTTGGGATTAATGAACGAACCTGCGATCTGTTTGTCTGTACTGGGCCCGTCGGGACCGATTAATGGGTCCATACAGAAGCCCGGGACGATCAATTGGAGTGAGGGTAAAACGAAGATTATTGCCAATATCCCATTTTACATTCTAGGGGGACAAGAAGGTAATTTGACAGTTGAATTCTTGCTTTGTTGATATATATATTTTTTAATTATTATTTATTTTTTTTGGTATTGCAGGTCCTCCTCATCATGATTTCTCTTTGAGGGACATCCTTCCTGCAAGTAAAGCAGTTTAGAGAACTGATTTCAGGTCTTGTATAGTATTGTTTGTGGGATGATTTTGAGCTGTTCTTGTCTTCATTATCGCGCTTTTTGCAGCATATTCTTTGATTGTTTTGGGACTATTTTGTAAACTATTTTGACTATGTGACTATGTAACGGAATGGTTTCTGTTTGGTTTGGCATATGGGCAAAGGAATTTGAGTCTCATTTGAGTATTTTGAAAACAATAACGAGAAAAGTACTCCCAAATTTTTACTTAACCAAGCCAAAGAGGATACATAATTTTGTTGGTTTATAAAAACATAGGTTAGTTGTATGTGAGTAATGCCTTGTTTAAAAGATAAGTGGCTAATCAGCTATCAGGATTTGTAAAAATGCATTTTGGGGAAATTATAAATTTGGTCATTTATGGATGGATAAAATTTCATATTGTGATCTTTAGTTTCAAAATTACATAAATGATATGTAATCTACTTGATTTGTAACAATTAGGACCTTCGAACTACTTTATTCTGTTAACTGATGATAAAGTTACCAAACTACCATTTGGACTAAAGGACCTTTGGACATTTTATATATGGTAGAAATTTTGACCTTTAAACCTTTTTTTTTTTTTTTTCATAAGAGGAACTTTGCAATTACACAATTGATCTTTTATTTGTAAGGGTACAAAAGTCATTTTAATTTTATAAATCAGTTGAATATTTCATCAGAAGAAAGGTCCAATTTATGACAAATTACCTTTTCTGTATTTATTGAAACTAAAAATCACAATGTATATAAAGGATCTGGTAATTTTCACTACAATTTTATATAATTAATTGTATGATTTACGTGACAAATATGGTATAATCATTACTTGTTAGTTGTTACGGACCGAGAGCATTGTAATCAGACAATCATACCTTCAATTTGTTCATGATGCGTGGTTGGATATGAAGTGAACGACGAAGACATCGAGTAATTTCGCAGCAGAAACTCAATAAAGTTCATGAATTACAACCATCCAAAAAGCTCGGATGGAACCCATCCCCATATATAGGAAAACACAAAATTATCAACTTTATGCAATGAACACCCCTGAATTTCAAGCTTGCTTATGTAATTCATTAGATTCATCGAAATGCATTGAAATCCAGATAGATGTAGGATCCTGTTTTTCTTCCATTAACAAGACAAGAAACGAATTGAACCCCAAATTGATCATTCGTGGAACACATCTTGATTCAATCTTTTAGGTTTTACTTCCCAGATTAATCTTACAACCATGGTTTCTGCTGCGAAGATAAAATCTATGGATTTTTTCAGGTATATATGAACATTCATTAATGAAAGATTAACTTCAATTTGGAAAAGGAATTTGATTATGAATCCACTGGTATCCCTTTTGCTCATCATGTTTATGGGTGAATGATTATGTTGCATGCCAAGTGTTTGATGATTGTTCCCAATGAATGCACACAATCTGACTCATTGCAGATCACCTAATCAGTTGATGAAATCAAACCCCATTATTTATTTTTCTTCAAGATTGTTTACTTAGTATTTTTTTTTCCCAGGAAAACACCAAGAGATTTGACAGAATCATCACTATCAGGTGCTGGAATTTCAATTCTAGCAGCCATTATTATTATCTTTTTGTTTGGAATGGTAAGAAACTGAAACTCCCCTTTTATTCAAATGCTATATATTTTATGCTTACATATATGTGACTATTTGTTATGCATTAACAATATCATGAAAGATTTTTGTATGCTTTCTATCTTTTGTTCTTACGGTTTGTATGTTAGTTGCATATAATTGTTATGAATCTTGAGCAGATATTATATGCAAACTAAATCACAACTTTATATTGCAGGAGCTACATAGTTATCTGACTATTAGCACCTCAACCGCTATCATAATTGACAAAAGTTCTATTGAAGACACCGTACGCGTAGACTTTAACATCAGGTATATTCTTTATAGTTTATAACACTTCTGACAATCTTCACTTTTTAAAAGTACATAAGATGATAATCATGATTGCTATCATTACAATCAACTATTGTTTGCTTTAATCTTGTTGCTAAAATTGTTAAAAATTATTATGCAGTTTCCCATTCTTATCATGTGAGTTCGCGTCTGTGGATGTGAGCGATGTTTTAGGAACAGTGAGTTCAGTTAATCTTATATTTATAATTTCTAAACTTTTATTAAAACCATAATTTCATAAAGCATTACATGTGAAACAAATCAACAATACTTAACTATGGTTTTAACTTTTTTACTTTTAATCATGCTCTTTTGATCTTAGAAAATAAGGCCTTTAACTATTTTCTTATACCTGCAGAACAGATTAAACATTACAAAAACCATTCGCAAGTTTCCAATCAATCGGCATCTTCAAACTAATGGTCACGAGTTTGATAACGGGCCCGTTACGTATGTTCCTAAACATGATGAGAAGGTTGATGAGACATATGGTGAAGGATCTGTTGAACTAAATTCACATAATTTTGATAAAATCACTCATGAGTAAGTGAATTTATAGCTCTCAAACTCAACAATTATCATTCATGATAAAATCTTTTATTTAATGAACATTTGATGTTTTCATTATGTTTTGGTCAATTGCAGGCATCCACTTGTGGTTGTTAATTTTTTTGCTCCTTGGTGTCACTGGAGTAGACTTCTGGTATGTTTTTTATTTTTATTTTATTATTATTATTATTATTAAACTTTCTAAGATTTCATTTAATCCAAACATGCAATTTTTTTTTCTGCATCATTGCATTCTTATCTTTTCCTTTCTAATCATTGTTTAAAAGATAGTTTTTTCTTCTTATAAAATCAAGAGTTACTTACATAGATGGTTGAGCAAAGTAAACAAGTTTGGGGTTTGTGCTTTCGATTTTGTAACATGTTTGGGTATCAAGGCCGACTTTTGTTATCTTTTCAGTAAAATTAGAGTGAAATGACCAAAAATAACCTTTGACTTCAAAAAGCCATAGGGTATTTTGGTCATTTCACTCTTAACAGAAAAGTTAACGAAGTTACTCTTAATACCCAAACTCGTTACAAAACTGAAAGCACAAACCACAAACTTGTTACTTTTAGTTTTTAAAATTTAAACCTTAGTACCCAAACATGTTACATTGCCAATCCGCATGGACCATTAGTGTAATTAACATCAAAATCAACAGTATGAACTTGTCTGAAACTTTATTTATATATTATATTTATTTTTTTGTATCTCAGAGACCCTCATGGGATACAGCAGCCAAAGTTATGAGACTAAGGTTTACTTTCATCTTCTTCCTATAATAATTAAAACAAGAAACCTAAATTAAGTGAATGATAGCTACTTTTTTTTTATAAGCAACTAACTTAAATTTTCATTATCAGATATCATCCGGAGCATGATGGTCGTATTATTGTTGGAAGTATCGACTGCACTCAAGAACCTGATTTATGTCAAAAGTAGTTATCTAATTTTCATTCCTACAATTCATTTCAGTTCATCTTTTACCTGTCAATCTGTCATGATTTACTGATTTATTACTGGTTTCAGGCATCATATACAAGGTTATCCAACAATTCGTATCTACCGTAAGAGTAACGGTGTTCAGTAAGTTAACTATTTTAATTTTTTTAATTTAACTTTTATGTATTTTTTCATGTCTCCTAAATATATGTTGAATCAGGGATAACCTTGGTATAAACCTTCATGAATCATATTATGGAGATAGAGATACGGATACTTTAGTTATGGTACTAAAACTAAATTTTCTCTTCACATTTGTTTAAAGAAACATACTATTTGGTTCTTTAACTGATATTTATTGTTAGAAATCTTATTTCAGAAAATGGATAATTTGGTATCATCTATTGGAGTGGATTCTGTAAAGCATTCTACCAGAGACAAACCTACACCACCTCAAGAAGGTTGTAGGATTGAAGGGTTTGTATGGGTCAAGAAGGTAACTCTAGCATGAACAAAGGGTATTTTGGTCATTTTACCCAAACTTAACAGAAGTTAGCCTTAATACTCAAACTCGTTACAAAACCGAAAACATACAATCCAAACCCGTTACTTTAAACCCTTAGTAATCAAACCAGTTATATTTTTCATAAACTGCAGAGACCATCTGTGTAATTAACTCTAAAATCTTTGATCGGTTATTTAATGATATTATGAATTTAATCTTGTCACATACTACATAGGTTCCGGGAAATATGATCATTTCCGCAAGTTCAAGATCACATTCATTTGATGCTTCACGGATGAACATGTCACACGTGATATCAAATTTATCTTTCGGTTCAACAATTACTCCAATGATGATGAGTGATTTGAAGCGGTTAGGACCCTACATTGGTGCAAGTCACAATAGGTTAAATGGTCAAGCATACATGACCAGTTTAGAAGATCGCGCAAATGTTACCGTAAGCTCTTGAATATTTATATTTAGAGTAAGCTGCATTTTTCATCACTGAGGTTTGCAAGTTTTGACAGTTTCAGACCACACTTGACAGAAGTCGTTCCTAACGTTTCATGTTTTAACAGAATTCATCCCTGGTGTTGAATCTAACCCTTTGAATTTAGGGTTTCGAAGCGTTCTCTTATGAGTTAAAGAGGAAAGTGACGAAATTACCCCTCACGTGAGGGGCACGTGGGTGAAACTAGTGAAACAATGAACGGAGTTTAGCATTAGGGTTCTGATAAAACATGAAACGTCAGGGACGGTTTCTGTAATGGTGGACTGAAACAGTTAAGACTTACAAACCTCAGGGACGAAAACTGCAGTTAACTCTTATATTTATAAACCTTTCGTGTAACATTAATTTATAAAATATATATATATTTTTTTTAAATAAATTGTAGATAGAGCATTATCTTCAAGTTGTGAAGACGGAAGTATTAGGGTTGTCTCATAAGTTGATTGAAAACTATGAGTATACAGCACACACGAGTTTGATACATTCTCATTCTATTCCTGCTGCAAAGTTCCATCTTGAGTTTTCACCAATGCAGGTATAAAAAATAATTACCCATTTTAGTATTTTACCCTTTTTGTTACAACGGTTGTAGTTGGTACTAAATTCCCGTTCTTATTTTGTCATCAGGTTTTGGTAACTGAAAATGCAAAGGCGTTTTCTCATTTCATCACCAACCTTTGTGCCATTATTGGTGGTGTATTCACGGTATGTCTATAAAAACTAAAACAGTTTAAACATTTAAAAATAATAATATACTTAAATGGAAACTGTTTCAACTTTCATGGTATGTTATTTGCTATTTTATCATTGACTTGTTTATTTTTCCTTGTGTACTGCTTTCAGGTTGCTGGAATATTGGATTCGATTCTTTACAACACGTATAAGCTGACACGAAAAATCGATTTGGGAAAAAATTATTAATTCAGATTCTGGTATACACGAGTTGGTTGATTAAAATCTCAGTTTTCTGGAAATTCTTAATCACCATTGGAAATTCAGCATGGGGTCCAAGGGCTTTTGTAGTTAGTTATTATCCATGACCTTAATTATGCTAGAAAATAGTTACAATGACCAGTTAAAATGACAGTTTTTTCGGTTTATCTATATGTTCAATTCTCTCCATGCAATTGTTGATGTATTTGTTTTTTTTTATTGTTCTTTCTTGGCTTTAAATACTCTCATTTTCTTGAATTGCTTCACTTGTAAACATTGTTCACATATATAAACAGTTGCAAAGAAATTATTTTTAAAAAAGTGTTTGGATAATAATGGCCCGTATTGGTTTAGCGTGATCAAAGTGTGAACATTTGTGGTTTGACTCAACAACGTACATTATGACCCCATTTGCGTGGTTGTTAAATTATAGAGTAAATTACTATATTGACACTTGTGGTTTGACTCAACAAGTCCAATAAGTTACGAACATCCATCTACCTTCAACTTCAACTATACCGATGGTTGTTTGGGTTGTTTCATACCTTGCGAGTCGACCTTCAATTCTATCCTCACCTTAAACTTGGGCACAAAGCGTAATGTGAGCTCTAGATCCAAATGCACCGAAAATAATAATACTTGTGTAATGTGAGATAAAAAAAAAATGGTATACATGTGAACAAATCTTGGAAAGAAGAAGATGAGGAACTTTCACCCTATTTACTTGAAATAGAACAAAACTTTTATATCTTACGTACAAGAAGATAACTTGATATATCAAAGACAAATGAAGGTTGGAAGAAGAGATCGGTGTTTAAGGTCTAAAGATGATAGTGACAATAACTGACGATCAATCGGAAATTAGGGGATGGAAAGAAGATGAGGAAGGTCATTATGAGAAAACACAATAATTTCCTCATCTGGAGCAGTGATTGAGTTTTTTTTATCCAGACAAAAAGACATAAATACCCTTACATGGGATGACTAATTAATAAGTTTTTTTTACAAGTTCAAGACTATCATTGCCTTTTAAAATGTTAGGGACCTAACGACGGAAAAAAGTTTTTTAATGTAATTGAAATAAATCATCAAACCATATGGGCAAAAATGACTATTAACTTTTTTTTCTAAGAAAACATTAACACGTAGAAGACACGTAAACTAATTTAACATCAAATATATAACCGTACAATCACAACATAAACCAAACTTGTTATGATATTATTTTAGAACCAAATCTTTATTTTCTAGAAATGTGCAACCAAATGTAAAGCAATTTAAAACTATTCAAATGAATAAAGCCGACCTTTGTTGGCTTTTTCATATGGTTAGATTATTATGACCTTAATGTGTCAACCTTATGACTTATTCCCTCCATCTTCCGGTTCGGTTGCATCTCCTCCATCGAAATTTCCAACAACCATGGAATGTAATAAACATTGCTCCATCCCATATTCTCACGTCTTTTGCGCACCAAACACACAACAAAACAACATCTTACAATCATGCAATCAAATCAATGTTGTTGTCGGAAGAATCTTTAGCTTTAGCAGATCAGAAAATGCGGTAATTTCGCAGGTTTTATCAATCGCCACCGACTACCACCCATATCCAACTCCGATCAACACAATCGAAACGGAAAGATTCAAGATTTCATGTGGGTTTTGTTTGTTCGGGTGATTTAGGGTTGGGTTGTTTGATTCTTGAATTAATGCATTTGATTTGAAGAGTTGGGTTTGAATTGAAGAAAAGGTTTGCAAGAAAGGATGAATCTTTTGTGGAAAGATCCAGGGATTCCAACCGATTCATTCTATGAGGTTCGAGCTGAATGCACTGATGTTCCTAAAACCAAGTTTAAAATCAAGGTAAGGTATAATATTTTGCTAAAATTTTTGAACTTTAATTTGGGTCATCTTTTTCACCTTTAATTTATCATTTGTGATGGATATTGGTGATTCTATCCAATGAGGACTTTAAGAAAATCATGTTGTTGGATTTGCCCGATTTGGGGGGGGATCGAAAATGTTTGTGTATCTGGAAACATTAGAAATTTGAATCATCATGTTGAATGTGACATCTTCTAATCTAGTCATCTAGATAGAGCCAATTTCATCATATTGTCTTGTAGTTAACTATTATGCAGAGTTGAAATTATTGAATGATCAAACCATTACATCAAACAAAAGAAAAAAACTAATTACGGCAGATTAATCAAATGTGTAAATTAATCAAATTAAAGTTTGTTGCACTTGAGTAAATTATTTGAGAAATAGAAACAAGTTTGTTCAAATTTGTTTCAGTTGAGTAGTTAATCTTAAATCATTTATTTTGGAAAAATGCTCGATAAAAGTTAGTACTATTATAGATTTAAAAACTCACTCTGTATTTGTTGCACTTTTCATTATCAGTTGACAGTTATTGATGTTTTCATGAAGCTTATTGTTTCTGATATGTTTATCCAGTCTGGCAAGACCCTTAGTGTAAGAAAGTGGAAATCTGCATTCAGTCCTGAAGGTTATCTTGATATAGGTCAAACCCTCGGTCGAATTTATCGCGCGGTATGTTCTATATTCTCATCATGATTGCCATTTTATTTAAAAAGTTTGTATATGTTGTTTTTTGATTAATTCTACATTTAACATTTAAATGTAGTTTATTCTTAAATTTTACTTAATTTCTCTCATGATTATTTTTTTAAAATCAGGGAATACATCCAACAATTAGAGGAGAGGTATGGGAATTTCTCCTCGGTTGTTTTGATCCAAAAAGCACGTATGAGGAAAGAAAAGAGATACGTTTAGACCGAAGGTATTATATATATCTCAAAATTCTTCTTATGAATATTATTATCAAGTTGCGCAAATTCTTTTTTTTTAATGCATACAACCTCCTAATTTTTTCTAATCATCTCTTTTGATTATAATGATTGTGATAATATTATTTTGCAACACATAATTATCGATAAAAATAAGAACAAAAGTGTTTGTGGGTCAACCCAACTTGACAATCCAATTTCAACCCGAACCTATTTGGCATGTTACCCAACCCGTCTGACTCACACATCTTGTCACCTTTTGTGCATACCAAGTTAACCTAGAATTTAAACTTGTTATTAATGGCGAATTGAAGATAACTAATATATTTATTATGATTCTAGAGAAGAATATATAAGGCTAAAAGAATTATGCACATATATGTTCCCACTTATTGGAAGTGGCAAGTTTGTAACTGCTCCGATCATCACAGAAGACGGTTCTCCAACCCAAGATCCCGTTGTCCTTCTAGAAGCTAACCCGAAAACACTTATGACACCAACAACTCAAGCAACCGGTAATTATTATTATTTTTTGTGTTTTTAGATTTGGTAGTCGTTTGATGCTTACTAATCTAGTAGTGACATATATCTCCATTCTCCAGTTGGTACAGACGCACCCATCACTTGTCCTAAAGAGGATGACAAGAAGATAATCCAATGGAAACTTAACCTACATCAAATAGGTTGGTTATATTATAAAATTTACAGGAAAGTGCCATTTTGGTCCCTTGTTATATTCAAAATCGCCACTTTGATCTTGACGTTATGTTTCTCGCCATTGTGGTCCATGGCTTTGTAATTTGGTGCTACTTTCGTCACTGGTTTGTAATTTGGTGTCCTTTTGGTCCCTGGATATATTCTATATCTGCCACATCTGGTGTGCTGGAAGGACGAAACTGACACGGAGTTACAAAACCAAGAACCAAGATTGCGAGAAACATAACATAGGGATCAAAGTGGCAAATATGGATTATATCAGGGACCAAAATGACACTTTACTCTAATATTTATAACATATTCAGTTTTTATTTGTAACTTTTTTTATATGGTTTATAATTTATGTTAGGTCTTGATGTGGTACGTACAGACAGAACACTAGTATTTTACGAAAAACAAGAGAATTTGTCGAAACTTTGGGATGTTCTTTCTGTTTATGCTTGGTTTGATAAAGAGGTCGGCTATGGTCAAGGTGGATCTTAAATCTTGATTTATAAAAAAGTCTAAGATCCTGATTATGATTTTGATTATTTTTTTGTTTATGACAATTAGGGATGAGTGATCTTTGTTCTCCCATGATTATGCTTCTTGAAGATGAAGCAGATGCTTTTTGGTGCTTTGAACGTTTAATGCGCAGATTGGTAAATAACTAAATATAATAAATTCTTGCTGCATTGTATTTTTTTACTTGTAGTTTTTTTTTAATAATTAAATGTGATTTTTTTTACGGGTTAAAGCGAGAGAATTTTAAATGCATTGGGAGTTCTGTGGGGGTGGAGTCGCAGCTTTGCAATTTAGCAAATGTTATTCAAGTCGTTGACCCTAAACTTCATAAGCATTTGGGTATTATCCAGTTATTGATTATTTATATTCAATAAATTTTTTTAAAATTTTAATAAAGCATGGTAAGTGATATTATATGATCCATGATCACAGAATACATAGGTGGTGGCGATTATCTATTTGCATTTAGGATGCTTATGGTGTTATTTAAACGAGAAGTTTCTTTTGGCGATTCATTGTACTTATGGGAGGTAATATTAAATTATTAATAATCTTGGTTCATTTTCCATCTTAAATCTCACATTTTAGGTTGTTTGGATAATGTGGCGGGTCAAGCGGGATGCGTAACCAGTCAAAATGGATCTTGTAGTTTGGGCCCAAACGGGTCCAATCGGGTTGGGCTGGACCAACCCACACACTTTATTATTTAGTTTTTATATTAATAATGTCTTAAATATGATTACAAAACAACATAATAAACATATCTACAGTATTAAAGACATCTGAATACTGACTCTCAATCTGTATGACATGGTTGACCAGTTTGACCCTATTACCTTTCTTGTTAAATCTTTTAACGTATCCCAAATCGACGATTTATGTATTACGTTGGTAAAAAACGTCGGTTGATTAATAAATTTTAAACAGATGATGTGGGCTTTGGAGTATGATCCAGATCTATACACTTTATATGAGGATGATGATCCTGATAAACCTGAAGATGCTAAAGGAAAACCAAAATCATCGCGCCAATGTGGTAAATTTGAAAGAAATTACTTGAAAAGTGGGACCAAAGATGAAGAACCACTACCTATTTCTGTATTTCTTGTCGCGAGTGTGCTCAAGGAGAAAAGTGTCAAATTGCTTACAGAAGCCAAAGGACTCGATGATGTCGTCAAGGTCAGTTTTGTAAAAAATACATAAAAAACTAATGTTCTTGAAATGTTTTTATACGTATATCGGTTTCTTTATTCAGATTTTCTTTTTGCAGATATTGAACGATACTTCGGGTAACTTGGATGCTAGAAAATCTTGCTCGGGGGCTATGAAACTTCACAAAAAGTATCTGAAAAAGGTATAATGAAAATAATAATTCTCGTAATTATATAAAAAAATTTGAGAGTTAGTGTTATTAGAAATAGAATTTTGTTTTACTTTCAATCTGTGTGGCGCGTGCGAGATTAAATATAACCAAACAATTTGTGTGACATTTGCAAATGACATTTTTTTCTCCCTGTTATTATTTCTATCAATCTCTTTAGAATGTGAATCGCTTATGTAGTAGACCGCCTCTATATAAATCCAAATTGGTTCACTAAAAGTATAACATGATGAGTCAATTCAATGATTCAAGTTAAACAACATATACTGATTCTTACAAGTTACAAAATGTGGGATTCTTGACGAAATTTGGCTTATTTGTTGGGGTGTTGCAGGTGAAGATGGCAAAATCATCTTCATGAATGCGGCTTTGAAATATGAAAAAGGATGATTGGATGCAATTTGATTGTAAAGTTTAATGTTCTACTATGTATGTGTGTAGAGTTACAATTGATTCTTTTTGTAGATGATGTGTATAGACTACTAACGTATATAATGAATGAGTAAGATGATGAGTTGTACTTTTATGAATAAATGAAAACTATCTATGTTCCTTAGTATAGTTTTATATTTTGTTTTGTCTATGTAGAATACTTGTTATTCTTGTTAGCTCTCATACTTTTAACAACCAAATCAATACTTTCCCATTATAAATTCATGAACTCATGGATTAGATCTCGTGGTTTTAATCAAATGTTACAAAGTCCAGAAAAGATGATAATGATCATAGCAACAACCATGAATCTCATGCTAATTACAATCATTATTACTAGTAAAATCTAGTTTTTCAGTTTTCATACATTTTCACCAAAAAAATATATATAAGACATACATCTCAAACACAATCCATTTTACATTAATCTACAAAACAACAGTGTCACAAAGTACCAAACTCACTTAACCACCCTATTCAATCACCGGTAAGGCGAGTTAGCCCCTTGAATTTTCACAAGACTCGCGTACACACCCCTAACCGCCAGCAGATCAGAATGAGACCCTTGTTCCGCCACCTTACCGTCTTGAATAACTGCAATGGAGTCAGACTTTTGTATGGTTGAAAGGCGGTGAGCCACCACAATACATGTTCGCCCGTTCATCATCTTCTCTAATGCTTCTTGAACCAGACTCTCTGACACTGTATCAAGAGCACTTGTTGCCTCATCCAATAGTAGAATACTCGGGTTCTTAAGCATTGCGCGCGCCAATGCTATTCTTTGTTTTTGACCACCTGATAGTTGCACACCCCTTTCTCCACAATATGTATCATAACCATCTTTCATTCCACTGTTAAATATTGTATAATAAGGTTAATGTATGCTAAGTGTGCAAAAAGCAAGGAACGCTAATAGGGAATGTGTCATAAACATGATAAAGTAGCATCATAAGTTAACATGTGATCACTTTTTTGAAAAGATACCATAAAACCTTTACTAAAATTATCATAATCTCCTTCAATAATTTTGGGTATTTTTTTTATAAATCCTATAAAGTTTATTCATTGAAAAAATAGTACCTTATGAATTCATGGGCATTGGCACTCATTGCAGCCTTCCTAATCTCAGATTCCTTAGCATTTGGTTTCCCATAGGCAATGTTTTCATAAATGGTACCAGCAAAAAGTGTTGGTTCTTGACTCACTAGTGCGATATGCGACCTTAAAGCGCGTAAGTTATATTCTTTAATATCCCTTTCATCGATAAAAACCGCACCTTTTAAAGGATCATAGAACCTTTCAATCAGACCTATAACAGTAGACTTACCCGATCCACTCGGGCCAACAAGGGCCACTGAAGTTCCTTGTCTTATTTTAAGGTTTAACCCCTTAAACACCATTTGATCCGGTCTTGACGGATACGCAAAGAACACATTTTTTAACTCCACACGACCCCGAATGGTGCCTTTGATAGGATCACGCCCCGATGAAGTATCCGGGTCGATCTCACTTTTCTTGTCAAGAATTGCAAAAACTGAACCGACCGCGTTGCTTCCTCGTGAGATATCTTTGGTCATGCTTCCGGCATCGGCTATTGTGTATGCTGTGAATAACAGTAACAAAAATGCTTGAAACAACCTCTCGGGAGCTATCGCTTTGTCGGTTAATAAATGACCACCATACCAATATGCCAATGCTGTTGAGGCTGCAGCTAGAAACTGTGAACTAAATAGCCCGATACCGGAGTAATAAGATTGTCTAATGCTTTCTTTTCTAGGACCTTCTAATGTGTCCTTAAACAGTCCAACTACGCGTTTCTGTGAAGAAAACGCGGTTATGGTTCGATGGTTAACCACTGCTTCACTGGCTAACTGGCTACCTTCTTTTTGGGCTTTTTGGGATTTTTCAGATAAACTTTTCATTAACACACTTCTAGCATAAAAACTACCTATAAGAAGAGGTTGTGCAGCCATTAGAACTAGAGCTAGTTTCCAAGAGAGAACTAGTCCAAGCGCGTACGCGAAAAACGCGCCAAAAAACGCTTGAGTTAGTAAAGACAACCTGTCTCCAACGAGTGAACGGACCATGTTAGCTTCGGTTGACAAGCGTGCGCAAATAGCTGCACTCGTGTTCTCGTCTTGATCATACCATCCGACCTCGAAAGTTAAGAGCTTTGCGAGTAGCTTCTCGCGTATTCTTGTGGTTAGTTTTTCACCCATTACCGCGAAGTAATAATGTTGGATGGCATTAGTGAAGAAGTTGAAAACCCCGAGTCCTAAGAACACGAATGAGTAGATTCTCGCGTGGCTCACGATGGTAGATTGGTCGGGCCGAAAGTACACATTAATCATTCCACCTACACAATACGCGTTTATGGGTTGAACCGCGCCTGAACCAACCGCCCCCATGCACCCATACAAGGCATTACGCCATTCGGGTGCATTCATTTGGAGTAACCGCCACTGGGATGGGGCCGGGTAAGATCTTTTCTTAGAGTAGTTATCTTCATCTTCACTTTCGTAAGACGGTTCGTATTGGACCGAATAAGGTGCACTTAGAGAGAATGCTGGGCTAAATGGATTCAAAGATGGGGTTGCTGGCGCACTTGATCTTGTACTTGCTGGACTTGGTGCAACCAAGGATCTATGATGATTAAAGTGATTACCAATTCTTTCAATGACTTGACTTTCTGAACCAGATTGTTGTAATTGCACCATTTTGAAGTACTCATTGTTCATTTGCATTAGTTGATCATGTGAACCTGATTCAACTACTTTTCCTGAGTGAAGCACATAAATCAAGTTAGCCTTTCGAATTGTCGAGAGGCGATGTGCGATTGTTATTGTGGTCCTCCCGACTGATGCTTGATCTATGGCCTCTTGCACGATTCTTTCGGATTGCGTGTCGAGTGCACTTGTAGCTTCATCAAGTAGCAAGATTTTGGGATCTCTTATCAGAGCACGCGCGATTGCAATTCGTTGTTTTTGTCCGCCTGATAGTTGGAATCCAAATTGACCAACCTATAAAGACAAGTAACATCATATAATTAGTTTTCTAAATACAATGCCAAACGATTCTTGCAAATAATGACTTACATTCGTTTCATATCCGTCTGGTAGCTTAACGATGAAGTCATGAGCATTTGCATCCTTGGCTGATGCTACAACATCATCCATGGATGCTCCTTCTTTCCCAAACAATATATTCTCTTTGATAGATGTTGCAAACAAAATTGGCTCTTGATTAACCAAACCCATTTGAGATCTTAACCATTTAAGATGAAGTTTCTTGATCTTGTAACCATCCAAGAATATATCACCCTCTATTGGATCATAAAACCGTTGTATCAACGATACAACGGTTGATTTTCCTGAACCGCTTCCTCCAACCAGACCGACAGTTTTACCAGCCGGTACTCGTAGATTCAAACCATAAAGAATTGCAGTATCCGGTCTCGATGGGTAGCTAAAATAGACCCCCTTGAACTCTATCTCGCCTCTAACATATGATAAAGCCTTTCCTTTCTTATCTTCAGAATCTATAGTTGGATTTCTATTGATCATTTCATTGATTCTAGTTGCAGCCCCTTGTGATTCGGTTAGGGCGGTTAGATTTGGAAGTGTTGTCAAGATGTTCCTGCAAAATTCAAAATACTTTTAAGCTCAATTTTGTATTTTCTGCTTTGGAGTTTCTTGGGTAATCCTTTGAATCGCACACCCTCATTTTCAAAGTTAGATTATTTCGGTGGTACTCTAAAATACTTAATCCCATAATATAAAAGTTTAAGTGTGTTAATATTGTGAAAATTAGTATCAGAACTTGTGAAAGTTCGATTAGATATCGATTAGAAAATTTCATACAGGGTGAAATGGTAGTAGTTGTATAACCATTGTAAGTATACAACGACCACAACTACCATTTATAGATATAACATTTATAACTACTTATGGTTGTTATAACCTCTATAACTACCAATGACGTGCCGCCTGCCGAACGTCGTTGTTAAATGAGTTTTTCTTACTTAAACCATCGGGGCTATTAAAAGCACTAGAAATTGAAATAGTCTTGATCAAGTGTGTGATTTGTACCTCCTATTTTGTGATCAATGTATATTTTAACTTTTTATCATATCGTGGTGAATCCTCAATTACTCAAATTGGTTCGATGACACTATATCTACAATGAAAACAAAGAAAAAAGGAGGGTAGAACTTAGTCACTTACAATCCTCCCATAAGAACATTGAATCCAGCAACAAAGATGTTTCCACCCTTTTCGTGATGTTTTGTGACGAGAAGCGATCCAACCCACGCTTGAAACGCCCAACTAACATATATGACTCCCATACTTCCTAGCATGAGTCCTCTAGCCAAACCTTGTTTGATTCCTAATGCCATGGTTGTTTGAAGGGCCTTGCTGAATTTATCAAGGGTTTGATTCTCTCCAACATAAGAATATACCGTTCTTATGGAGGATATTGCTTGTTCTGCAATACTACCTGCGGTTGCATATGATGCAACCATTTCCATTCCTACATCCATCATATGTTTGCCAAGACCAAGAGCTGGAACAAGAAACATGATGGAGAAGGGAAGAGCCGCAAGTGTAAGCCGCCATGAGAGAACGAATGCGAACACGTGGCAAAAGAAGAACGATGACAAGTAGGCTATGCAATTTGGTATCTATATTTACAAATAGGTAAAGTTAGTAAATATTTATCAAACAAATTATGAATAATTCAACTGCAGAGTAATTAAGAGGCTGCTTAGTAGACTCTTAATGATTTCACTAAGAGGTTACTCTGATTAGTCAGAGGAGGTAGGGTTTGTTTGTTCACTTTAAAGGCATCTCTTAATAGTTCATGAAACCTCTTAATGAGTAAGTTTTAGAAAAAACGAATCAAAGCCTACCTCTTTAAACTGTGTAAGCATGTTACATACAAACATGTCTAAAGTTGATTACGATTTGTTGCATTTTTTAAATACTTGTTTATCAATCATTTGTATCATGAAAGTTAATAAGTTAGTGAAACAAAAACCTTTTCACCCATGGTAATTTGGATGGTATTCGAATCAGCAGAGATAGTTGAAACAACTTGATATGTTGTGGATGTTCCAGCTTCTTGTGTGTCAAAGAAACCGACATCTTGTTTAAGGACAGATTTCAGGTACTCTAATCTCATTCGAGAAGTTTGTCTCTCTGCGGTTCTAGCCCAACATAGTCCTTCTGCAAACACAAGTGTGATTAATCATTGAAATTAAACACTTAATTAAGATCCTGAAATACATGAAAATCTAGATCAACGATTAGGTTGGCAATATGAAAAGGTTGGAAAACACATCAAAGCTGGCTTAATTGGGATCACAACTTATTGGGTTGTATTGATTAGTTGACCTACAAGTATTTCTTTGTCCATTCTTAAATTTTGTTTGATAACTAATGTTTATATTTAGTGATGTTTTCTCTTAAATTAAATTTAATTTCTATTTCTCATACCTGGACAACTCAACAAAGACAAACGGGACAAAAAAAAAAAAAACTTACTTAAACAAGACATAACTTGGGTTACGTTTGGTTACAGGCCCATAAGTAGTGGACCAAAAGGTCTCAACAGGCCTGATCATGCTAGAATGGCTATAGGCGGTTTAGCCCAACTTACGAGCCCAAATTCACTGATTTGGGGCCTTAATTTCGGAACACGCAATTCTTTTCCCAAATTTCGCAATTTCAACTTGTCGTTTCTTAGTAATTTTTTTAACGTTAAATTTTTTTAGTTAGGTAGTCAATTTCTTTTGCCTCATCAACCTGACATATTTAGAGAAAAGTGCTTGATGTAGTTTTTTAGTTATTAATTTAATTATTATATCGAACTTTTTAGAGATATTTCTCTTTATTATTTTTGCATTTCGATCTGTACATCATTTACTACGAATCACTAAAGAAATGATAGTGAACCAACTTACCAACAAAAGCACATAAGCCAACAAATATTGCAACATATAGCAACCTGAGAGAATACTGAAAAAGAGAAAAAAAAATGTATATAGTTATAATAACAACATAAGTAAATGAATACATAGAATGAAGTGATCGCGTTATCACCACTAAGCAACTAAGACAAGGAAATAAAAAAAGTAAAAGAACGCTATTTTCAAACCAATCGTTATATTTTGAAAACTCAAAAGATAAATTTTTCGTTTTCACATTTTTCCTAAAAAGTATCTACCTGATTTTCAAATATTAGACGGTGGATTTAGTTACTTAAATCAAGCTCACAAGTTTTGCTTACCTTATCAACGGTAGAACTAGTAACCGTGGTACCGAGGTTTCCATAATCGTTAATGACATCGCTAAGAACATACATCATTAACGGAATCTGTAACCCATCACCGATGCTCCCTAACGTCCCGAAAAACATTAGGAATTTGTCATAACCTTCCGCATATCTAAAGAGTCCATCTTTCTGATCCCCACCGGTCTCTTCCATATTTTGATTTTGATTCCGCGTTACACCAGAATGAGTTGTTAAACTTGAATCTCAAGAATATATTTTTAGTTGTGGATGTTAAATAAGCAAATATATTAGTTGCTAGTAACGACGATGGTATCATGTTCTGTCGTGTTCAAAAGCCGGCATTGGCTGTTAATAGTGGAATTGGTTTTTAGTAGGTATCTTTAATTCCGGACACTATATACCCTCGATTGCAACGTCTCTCTATTTAATCATTAATCTTAATATGATCGACTTTATGTGTATGTATTGTTAGAGATGTGTGTTGGCGATTGTCTTTTATATTTTACGTATTATAAGTCGCTAGACATTAACAAAGTATTGCTAATCACTAGAAACAAAGTTTACCTTTACGAGTCTTGACACCTAATTAACAAAAAATATTTTTATGATCCCGTGTACAAAAAGTTCAATTTAATTGCTATCCGAATGTACGTTTAAAAAGTAATGCCATTATAAAAAGAAATTGAGTTTATGTTAATGAAGTTTTGGTACTTTTCTTATCTTTATATTTAACTGTTAATTGCACTTGTTAGAATTAAAGAACTATAATATAGTAGATTAGGAAACTATTTCAACTATTATATTTATAGATTTGTTGCAAACAAATTAATTGTGGTGATTTGGATTTTCGTTGGTAATATATGCCTACGCACGTACAACAAACAAATAAACATGCCAAATGGCATAAGACAAACACATGTATCACATTTTGTTAAGATAATTTGATTTTAATTACCACCATGCACATGCATGACTGATTCTTGTTAAACTCATTCAACAAACATTATGGATGTAATATGTCATCAAGTTTCGTTATCTTAGGGGACCATCCAAGTTTACTTTTTTTACTTTTGAAATCAAACAAAACCACATTAACGTACCATGGTTAAACCCATTATTTTAAGAACCAGACATGGTGGGCTGGCTAGAGCCCTTTGGACCGGAACCAGACTAGGTGGTCGGATTGGATTTCACTATATATTTTCTCTTTCATAATCGAATTTATTGATTAATATAGTATTCCATGCTTTATATTTTATTTAACAAAATCTTTGTATATTTTATTAAAATTACAAATTCCCACCAAAAAATATAACATTTTGATATTTTATTTTAAATTAGATATAATAACTGTTATATATACCTTTCATATTATTTGTGACGCCACCCGAATTTTAAATCCTGCCCAACTGTTCAACCAGTAAACCACCAAGAAACCCGGGTTGATGC
Source organism: Stevia rebaudiana (assembly GCA_009936405.2). Taxonomy (NCBI): domain Eukaryota; kingdom Viridiplantae; phylum Streptophyta; class Magnoliopsida; order Asterales; family Asteraceae; genus Stevia; species Stevia rebaudiana. The sequence goes on from WOUH02000007.1 coordinate 6,043,587, forward strand.
GCGGTCTAATTCAAAACCTTTGGGTAAACCATATAGAGAAAAACAACCATAAACATACATGTACTAAAAAGGAATTTAGTGTGGTAACAACAGATTTTGGTGGCAATATGATGATGCTAAATTCCACCTGAAATGCATTACACCATCGTTTTCAGGTGCCCTATAGCATGACAAAAACACTTTGGCCGGCAAGTCGGCAACACCAACATTATTCCTTATTCTTTGTTGTAGATTTTTAAAAAAATAAATCATTATAGGTAGCGAAATAGGGAGTTTGGATCGTAACGAGTTTTTTTTTTGGCATTAGTCGAGTATCGTTGTTTATTTAATTTAACATATTAAAATAATAAAGTAGTAAATTTACATAAAGTAGAAGGCAAATAGACAAGTATTGCTGGTTATTGAGTAATATTTTTTTTGTGTACTTATGCATAGTTTAAATAGCTACCGTATCAAATGTAATTTAGAATGCCATGTTGTTAGATAGTAATAAGTTTTTTGTTTTGGATAATCAATTTAGGAGCTTATAAGGTTGAATGGGTTTATAAACTTAATATTTTAATTTTTTTTTCCTCTTATTAGGGATATCGGGTCGACCAAAACCCGCTTAATTAATAAAAAAAAAGGCTTAATTAATAAAAAAAAAACAACTCAAAACCCGACCCTACTAAGGGTTTGGGTTAGTCGGGTCAATCTGATAACATATTTTGACCCGATTTAACCTGACCAAAATTAGCTTATTAGGTTCGGGCTTTGTTTGGTTAATCAGGTCCGGGTGGTTCGACAGCCCTACTTCTAGCTGCATTTAACTTTAATTTGACATGTTTGGCATATTATATATTCTAACTAATAAAATCGGTAGAGATAGCTATAAAACAAATCAATTCATCGTAATAGTTGAAACGGTCACCTCGAAAGTGCTTCTATAGAAATATAAAAAAATTCAAAATTTGCGTATGTTTAGACAAATTAATAGTTGTTTGTTTGTGCAGATTTAGACAAACGAGTACATTTTCCATTTTTTATAATGTTGTTAGACTTGTTCTAAGTTCTAACATTATTTTGGCGTGTCAACTGTCAAGGAGTCGGACCTACATAACTTTACAAGTAAATATGGGCCTATTTCAGTCGTTTCTCGCTATGGGCCTTTTTGTAGCGGATGAATAGTTGGTAAAATTTTTATAAATAATTAAAAACCAACCACAAAGTTTCTAGAAATGGAAACATAAATCATTGGTGTAGTTCAATTCTAAAAATAGCAACATCCTTAATTTCAAATATTACAGATGATTTCGGCTGGTATATATGGGAAAAGTCAAATTGTATCGGGTTTGTTAAAATTAGCCAATTAGGGGTATTAAAATTTTAAAAACTTTACAATTTAATTGAGTTGGAATTGATAGTATTGATTATTGAAATGTAAAGGCATACTCATACCAAGAGTAGGTTACTCAATGTTATATATCTCTGTCAATATAATGTGTACGTAAGCAAAACTAATCTTTAATAAAAGATGTCATTATGTAACTATTAATTGCATGATATACACGTTTTGGTGTATCACATCAGTTTTTAATTGTTTCAATTACTTGAGCCCATTTAAGTATCTCGATCAGGTGTCAGAATTGGAACCTGGTAGTAATGAGATGATGGTGGGTCGCAGGGGGCGGATCTAATAAGTTGTTGGAGGTATCCACGGATACCGCTCAACTGACCCGCGTAGTGTAAAATATAATGTGTATATATATATATTTTTTTTATCCATATCCGTATGGAGTTTTTATAATGGCTTTGCTATATATTCCTCATTGTCTTTATTAATTTTTAAATCTTCATGCGGAGGATGAATACTATCTATTTTTTCTTTAGTTTTTATTATAGTATATGTTTTAGTAATATTAGTATTAGTTTGTATTTCCTGAGTATGTGGGTAACTAATATTGTTTTCTGTACAATAAATTGGGAACCAAGAAAATAAAGTAATATTTTCTTCATTTTCTAACATATATAAATTTCATTCTATTTTATGTAAAAATTGTTCATTTTCATTAAAAGTCTTATAATACCAGATTAAATTTTTATTATTATAATCATTGAA
>WOUH02000007.1:6045784-6060759 GCA_009936405.2 Stevia rebaudiana
GGGAGGGGTGATGATGTGGCAGAAAATTTGGGAGGGGAAGGATTTCGGAGGGGTGACCGCTACGGATAGTCGTATAAACACAAAGGTCTATACCGTAAACGAAGCAAATTACATCTAGATACATTGAACCTGGACATCATTATTTCACATCTATAATATGGAACGTGATCAACGAAATCAAATCAGCCAACAAATCAAAATCTTTCCTTCTTTCATTCAACCTAAAAAAAATAATCAATGGCAGCACGCATCGCAGTTCCGCCGGTGCAAAACCGCCGTCCGGCGACGGAGACAACGCCGTCGACGTCGACAGCGGAGGAGGTGCTGAGAAGGAGAAACGAAGAGCTGGAGAGAGAATTGAAACGGAGTATGGAAAGAGAAGAGAAGATGCAGATGGAGTTGCAGAGGACGTCGGAGCGGCTGCGGGTGGTGGAGGATGCGGAGGAGCGGTTGTGCTCGCAGCTCGGAGAACTTGAAGCTGAGGCGGTGGATCAGGCGCGTGGTTACAGAGAACGACTGGTGGCGTTGATGGAACAACTGTCGGTTGCTCGGAAGATAATTGAATCGGGTTCGTTGCAGATATCGTCGATGGATTTGTAAGATGGATGTTTTTTATTTGTTTGGAGAAGAAATATATAAAGATTAAAGATTAATTTGGTTAAATCTATGTAGAAATCTTGTTAATAATGTCTATATCACTATATGTTATTTAGATTTATTGATTGATTGATTTGAGCATTGTTTTTGAAATTTCGTTTGTGGTGAAGTAATTGTTGAGAATAAGATTGAAACAAAAAATAATAATCTTTGTATATTGTAACAAATCGTGAATCTCTTATATGTAAAAGTTCTTACCAATGATCTCTCATTTGATGATACTAACTACTAATACCAATGATCTCTTAGCACTAATTTGATGATATTAACTACTAACATCGTAAAAAAAAAATATATGTAAAAGTTCTTGATAATGTATATAAGCATAATTTGTGTGGCTCTTATTATGAGATTCCAAGTTGTATATATTGGCAAAATAATCAATGAAGTTATTTTATCTCTGTTTACGAGATTCTAAGTTGTGTATATCGGCAAAATACTCAATGAAGTTATATTATCTCCGATTTATTTGTAGGAAGAGTGTTGTTTTGTACATAATCATATTTTTTCATTAGTATAGTGAACGTGTCGTGTTATGCTCTAGGAGACTAGTTTATATGTGTCCATGGTAGCTTTCTTTAATCCACACGCTTCTTCTTTTTTAATTTTTCTTTAAAACCGGGTAATGCATCCATGTAGATCGATTTCTTCCTTCAAATTTGTTGGACTAAACTTGTAATGATTGATAGTTAAAGGGTTTATTAGTTATCTTTGTTTATCTATTTAGTTGATAAATTTAGTTTAGAGCTTGAGTTAGATTATAATTTAACTAGGGTTTATTTTACTTGAGGATTAAGGGTTAAGTTTAGTATAAATAGGGCATAGATCTCATAATATTTTTGTACCCAAATATTATTTATCAAAGTCAAGTTTTATTATTTACTTCAATTGGTATGAGAGCTTGAACGATCCAAAGGTGTCATCAACGAAAGTGATCGAGCAGATCCGTTGTTTTTTTAAATCAGACCGAAGTATTATTATTTTCTTCAATTGATACCAGAGCTTGGTGAAGTTCATACGAAAAACAGTTACTAGAAACCAAGATAAGAGTTCTTCCAATCAGCGACGTTTGCTTTTGCGTAGAGAAGAAGAAAGGAGAAGCCGTTGTTGACGGAAAATATGGAAAAGCACAATTAATTGTTTTCTTAGCAAAGTTGGAGTTTCTTTTGCACTAAGATCGAGACTAGAAGATTAATTGGAGAACATTCTGTCTTTTTGGATCGTCAACATATAGATTGCTACGTGGGAATTAATTTGTTGGTTGTGCCAAGTGACGGTTATAGTTGTTTGATCATCAATATTCAATATATCCCGTCAATCAGAACAGAGAACCGGTGTAGGTTCTTCTATTGAAGATCGGATTTGCGGTAGGCGGACGGGAAAAGATTCGTTAAAGCGAGTGGCTTTGAATCTTGTCTTGCTTAGCAAAGAAAAAGAAAACGGTATAAACGATACGCTTGTTTTCTTTGATTGGTGGTCAAGAACGGTGAAGTTTTAGGACCCGGGAAGAAAGATATCAAGGTCGGTCAAGAAAGTTTAAAGTTAGAAAGAAAAAGATGGCTTCATGTGAAGTAAAACGGTTGTTGTCGGTGGCACGGTGGGTTTTACTGGTGCTACGTTTAAAGGGAATGAAAAACAACCAAGTAGGAAGAATTAAGATGGTTGGGATTTCAATGGCTATGGACCGCATTATGGAGGCCAAGGGTGGTTATACTCTAGCGGTGGAGCCGGTTGAAGAACACCTAGGCATGGTGTGTAAGATTCAGGATGGAACGAGTGAAGATCAAGGAAGGTGTGTATTTACTCGATCGGATGACTACGATGGCAGCCAAGGATGTGGCGGTGTGATTCTGGGAAAAGGTCATAGGTATGTTCGAGTTAGTTGGGAGAGCCAAAACAATACAACCAAAGATCGACAAAGTTTCAGGACAGACATATTTGAAGAATTTGGACCGATTGTGGGATTGGTCTTAACACCAATGATCAGGATTGAAGAACTACGGGTGTTACGTGGTATTCAAGATCTTGGTGGAACACATTAAAATTAGGGGGTGATTACAAGTTTAGGGGGTGATTGTTAGACTAAACTTGTAATTATTGATAGTTAAAGGGTTTATTAGTTATCTTTGTTTATCTATGTAGTTAATAGATTTAGTTTAGAGTTTGATTTAGATTATAATTTAACTAGGGTTTATTTTACTTGAGGATTAAGGGTTAAGTTTAGTATAAATAGGGCCTAGATCTCATAATATTTTTGTACCCAAATATTATTTATCAAAGTCAAGTTTTATTATTTACTTCAAAATTTTCATACAAAGATACACTTCTGATCACATGATATTAGTGGAATGGCGAATCTTGATTTGTTGTGGTCGAGAATAAGACATTACTTGTATCAAGTTTAATTATTGTTAAAAATTTCTCTGAATAGTCTATCCATATGTTTTAAGTATAGCCTTTGGCCCAGTGGCGTAGCCACATAAAGCTCAAGGGGACAATCGCCCTTCGTGGAAAGATTTTTTTCCAGTGGTATACGTATGTTAAAATTCCGTCCGACCTCCATAAAATTTTGTGATCGTCCCCTAATTCAATTTTAATTTATAATTTTAATTATAAAACATTAAAACTCAAGTTTAAAATATCCCCAACTAATAATATAATCTCAATTAAAATAAGTTTAAGTCCATTATATAAACTAACTAAACTCACAACTATCATCTATTAAATAACTTCATTACTAAATTTAATATATTAAACTAAACCCACCATTAGCTCATTATGTTTTTCAATATGAAATTTTGTCTGGTTGATTATTTTTAACATGAATCAATCCGATTCAACCTAAACCGGTCCGAAACAGAAGAGAAAAATTATTATTTAGCGATACTCAAACAACCCTTAAAAATTTCCGTCCCCTATGAAAAACATTCTTAGAACCGCCACTGCTTTGGCCAAGGGTCGAGCTTGGTATCTTTCAGGTTCTGAATTTGGATTTTATATCATGATAATTAAACACCCTCTTACAATACTCCTGTCTTATAAAGACCGGCCCAGAGGCGGACATGAGGGAGGGCAGGGCAACCGCTCCGAGCCAGGTTTTTTGAGGCCTGAGATTTTCAATTTCTCTTTTATTAATTGTAACTTTTTACAAATTAAATGTATAATTTAGCTATTAACTCATTTTCATTTATTGACCTAAATTATACACATATTATATAATATTTCCTACACTTTTACAGTTTTTGGGTTATTTTTTTTTCTTTTATGTTACTCTAGTTGAGGTATAGTATGAGTATGAAGATTTTAGGAGACCAAAATCTAAAATGAGTAAATTTACATGGTTCTTAATATGATTTATCATGTTATGAATTTTTTTAAACTCCAAATGCGTTTTATGTTTTAATAGGTGATAAATATGAGTTTAAAATATGGTGCCAAGTCAAGAAATATATATGTTTACGTCTTGAAGACAAAGACTGAATTCATTTAATTATGTGGCAATGACATGATCATCATTTACATTAAATATTGAATGTATGTAACGTGGATTCAAGAAACTAGTGAAGATGGACTATTACAGCCAATAATAATTAGCATGGGCAGCAAGCGAATTAAACAATGCCAGGACTTGGATAAAATGGGAACACATTAGGAGTCAAAATATCAAGCGTCGGACGGCAGAAACATCGAAGGAAAAAAAAATTGAAAAAGAAAGGATCAGGCGTCAATCGATTGAGGCATAAACATCGACTATCTTCTATTCTTTTCTTTTCGTTTTTTATTAACGGTAACACATATTTCATTATTCTTATTTTTATTATGATTATTGGCTAAACCACTTTTGGTTGCCTAGATTTTATGATGAGTGCTTGATTATTACACCAATACTTGATTTTTGGATTTGTTATTATATTCGTTGAGTATGTTTTGGTAGCAAGTTATTATTTTGATGGTTCTGATACGTATGAATATGTTTGATTGGTGTTTTTTGTTCTATTTTGTATTTAAGCCTAACTGATTTGATTGGTTTTAGTTAGCTATGTTGTATGTGCTTCACTTCTTTGTGTTTGTGGTTGTTACACATCGTCAACCCTAAGAATAAGCTTAATAATTAGTGAACTGCATGGGTTGTTACTTTTGAGATTGGGAGGTGAGAAAGTATCCGGTTATCTTTGATTTAGAGAGTTGGGTGTAGGAGAGACTAAAAGGTACTCCGAACCCTAGGTGATTTGAGTGTTAGTAACTATGAGTTAGAACTAGAATTCAGTGACTACCGTTTTGTGCCTTTGTGCACGGACCTTGTTGAGACCAGGAGGTAGTACGGGTCAGGGGCGGTTCTATATGTTAGGTAGGGGTCTCCCGGGAGACGGCTGGAATTTTAGCCCGTAGTGTAAAAAAAAAAAATTCGTTTATATATCCGTACATCGATAAATGAGACCCCTATTGTGTTTATGTGGACCCAATCTATTGAAAAAAGGCATCAGTTTCAAAAAAAGAATGAATGTAAAAAACCGCCTCTCTCGAAGCTCGGGTTTTAGGAGCTGCATTCGTGTCCGTAGGTCGTGCGAGCAACGTGTTGGTTTAAACAAATTTGGATCTGAAACCCGTTTTTGAACCCCCCTGCGCGAGAGTAAGACATTTGGTAAAACCCATCACAAGACATTGAAACACATTATGAGGCTTATCCTTATAAACTAACCATTTTGTGTTCACCTCATCAATGTGGGACAAGGTAAAACTCACATAAGCACATATGAGACATCTCATTCACACACATATTTCTAACATTATATTGGGCTTTAAAGTTATGAATTCTTTTGTTTATATTACAAAAAGCTTCACGGTTAAAAAATGAATGAATCAAGGTATTAGATACTTTTTAACCTAATTTATTAGTTTTTTTATTAATTGCGAATATTTTTTTTTTAACTTGAATGTACGAGATTTTTTTTTTGGAAAGTGGAGACCCCTTACCCGGATGTCTAGATCCGCCACTGCACCTTTAGCCAGATGATGTAGCCAAGGTCTATTTATCGACCTCTATGAGACCGTACCCCCGGATAAGCGGGAACCAGATGAAATTCATAAACTCTCTCCCCTCCACAGGTTTGAACCGAGAACATCTATCCGATGTACACTTTCTCCTATCATAGAAAACCCAAAACAATTATGCTTTCTACAAGAGTAACCTGAGACCTTCCAAAATGAGAACCTCAATTCTAACACCTCACCTTAACACTCGAGATGAATCATTGGTCCTAAAGTATCTAATCCTACAATTTTTGTGAAAACAATCGCATGCCATTAAACTAAAAACATTAAGGTATTCATAAATAATATAAAAAAACTTCTGTCACCACCTACCCGTCTTACCCAATTACCTCCTAGTCAATAGAGTGACAACTTGTACTTTAAGCACATTTTTTATTTTTACATGTCAATTCTTGTGAGATCTTAATTCAACGAACTTACTGATATCTAATTAAATCCAAATAATTAACTAACTGATGTTCAAAAAAGGAAAAAAAACTAATAACTATCTAAGTTTTTATATATAATTTTTTTATCAACAAAGACCCATCCATATAGGATCACCTTCAAATAAATTTTCACTCTGTCCGAAAAATAAAACGTGACAACTGACCAAAGAGGAAACACACAACTTGAAAACCTATGATTAAAACCCGAAGTAAATTAATACACACGAAACTTCAACACACGAGCTTGTATAAGAAAAGTCAGCAGAAATAGTTACTTTTTAAGATTTCAACCCGTCATAATCAATGAGTTATCACGTTACCCAACTCTTTAAATCATATTTCTTAACTCTATAAAAATATAAAAATTGAGATCATATACAGTTAAAGATTGTAACTTTAATTACGTGAGAGAATTGATTTTAACATTATTCGAATGAAACTTATGAGAGATAATTTTTAAATTATATGAATGAAAATTATAAGACATAATTCTTTCTAACATTATTCGAATGAAAAACTGGTGTAAATATAAAACTTGTTTATTAATATTCTGTAACTGGTATATTAATTCTTTTACTAAAAAGAATACTAAATTACATTTCCAACATATCACAAAAAAATAAAAAATAATCAAACGTTTGCTAAATCTGTTTGACGTCCAACAAATCTCAACGCTTGAACTAGTGTCTCTCTAAATCTAGTTAAATTTAACCTTAAATCTTGTTTATCTAAATACATCTTTCGTGCTGCATCATATCCACCTTTCGCGGCTACAGATGCGGTATCTTGTAGCACCGGATGATCTAGACCGTACACGTCAACCAACGAGCTCTCATCGGGTTCCATCATGTACTCCAAATACTTCAAACCCATACCCGGACCCGGTTCGCTATAAAACGAATCAACGTCCCACTGGAACCCCAATGGTCTCACCTGCACCATAACAGCCCCATCTGGCAAAAATATCTCATTTGCTAACCCGGCTCCATGCGCCCCCACCATAACACTGCAGGAGTTGATCACACGGGAAAATTCCTCAACGTTCGACATCTCTTTACCTGAACTCGCGATTATCACTAAAAACCCTAATTCTTCCATCATGTTAACCATTTCTGCTTGATTTAAGAACTTTCTTGTTGTTTGGCGGGAAATCAGAAGTAATACTGGAGGCTTTGATGCTTCAAACTCGAATACGGTTTGTGTTTTCAATCTATATGTTTGTCTGATGAAGCTTCTGAAATCCGGCATTGTAACTGAATTGTGTGGAATATCGGACGTGTTTATGCCGATGAATTTGTGAAATTTTAGTCCGATTACAGCTCCGGGAAAGCAATGGATGCTTGAATCATTGGTTGGATATATGATTTCATGTTCTGAAAGGCGCCTAAACACACGTCTGTATTTTTGAATAAATGAAGGTTTGTGATCGACAACGATGAAGTGTACGCGCGATCTGAACATTCGAGATGTGATGAATAAAGGTATTAGGTTTTCGTTGAACTCGTGGAATATGTTACCGGTGTATCCACCGGAGGAGAAGATGACGGCGGGGTGTTGGTGGTGATGGTCACAAGTAGGTTGTGGTGGTTCGGTGGTTGTGATGGTGACCGGAGTAATGTCATTCATGACGTAGGGGTTTCCTTGCATGGCGTATGGCCGGACTACGGTGGTGGTGGTGTCAGCTGCCGGAGATGGCGGAAGGTGGATTTGCATTGTGGTCATGCTGATTTTGACCGGTTTGTTTGCGACACAATGTAGTGACCATGAACTGTTGTCGCATGCAAAGCCTGTTGAATCGAGTTTAGTTCGATCTTCACCTGTTTTTCAATTATAAAATTCTGTAAATATAGATATACACATCATAATTATAGATTATTAAAAGCGAAAATCACGAATATGAACATGTTAGAGCCAATGTGAAGAACATTTTAATCAACTGAATTCGGCCGAATTATAAACACGAGCTAATATGATAGTGACACGTGTCCTGACACGCATCACATGAGGCATCACATGAGCTAGCGTATAACTTGGCATCACGAGCAGAAGCTAGATTATTGTTGGCCAAACAGATCATACTAATACAGATTATTAAAAATCAATTTGCCTAAATTTAATACAATTTTATTCTAAATAATAGCCATATGACGACTTTGGCCTGCCGGTCAAGATATCCGACGGTTGTTATGTTGTCAGGAGCACACGTGTCAATTCCTTAATTAGATGTATTAGTTGTGTTGGTCCCACTTAGTTTTAATTTCTGCGTGGACTATGGAGAAGCCTCTAATCAAAGTGACTTAAAGCTAATATTTTTGTAATTAATGACTTAACATGTGTTCAATTTAATATTTTCTCTTATTTCAATATAATTATATAGTTAGTTAGATAAAAAAAGGCTTGTGTCAATAATGTAGATCATGTGTATAATATTTAAATAACACGTTAAGTTGACATTCAATTAGTGTACGTGTCTTACAAAAAAAGTAGGTACGTTCTTTTATGTTTTACGAAGACATTTCCTTTTCCTCACCACCACTCCATTTGTAAGCACATGAACATAACATGACTACGTGACAAGCACTTTCTATATTATAATGAATATATACAAGCAAAATTAACTTGAATTGTTTCATGATTTGCTGACGTCATGCCGTTGAAGATGATCATAAATATAATATTTAATATATCGTCTGTAATTCATCACCTATTTGCTTGCTATCTTCGATGAAGAACATAATATACATGTTGCATCTTTCTTATTTAATTAACTTAATTATCATAAAGAGGAGCTCAAAGTCGTAAACTAGATGGCTATTAATTGGTGGTCCAAAATCAAATAGCATTGTGAAAATTCAGTCATTTTTCTCCTACTTAATGAGGAATTTAAAATGTGGAATTGAAGCTATCCTGAAAACAATTATGCTTGATTAATTCGGAAGATCGAAGCTAGTTTGACTTTGGCCATAAGAAATTCATACTTCTTAATTGATGTAAGAAATTTAAATAGTTTTTTCTTTCATCATGAGATACGCAAATGGAGTGCACAAACCGGTTAACTGCCTAAACCGGTTCTCCAAAAACAAAATCGTTTTATTTAACCCGGAATCGGTTTCTGGTGGAACCGAACTGGTTTCAAACCGGTTTCACATAACCAAAAACCCAAACCTATGGAACCGGCCAAACCAGTTAACCGGTATAATAATTTTATTTTTATTACTAGACCGGTTAAACGGTAAAAACCGGTCTAAAAAAACCAGTTTCAAACCAAAACCGGCTTTGCTTAAACTGGTTCGTCCTCCAAACATCCAAAGCAATTACAAACCGATGGTTCCAGTCGTACAAACCGGTTTCAAACCGACTATGGTTTGGTTAACCGGTTTTTTTGTGCATGTCTATGGATGAGGTTCTACATAATAATATTGTATGCAGATGAAAAACCTTCAAACGATTAGCCAATTCATCTTTTGAATGATCATATACACCACATGATTAACCATGATAAACTTAATTCCATCTAGCTAGGTGATATGTGTATGTGTGTGTGAGAGAGAGAAAGAGACCTCCTACAAGTTTTGCTAAAAGATATTGCAAAGATTGGTGTTGATCATCATCCTTCTTAACAGCAGTGTTAATATGATGATCAGCCTTCAATTCTGACAAAATTTGCCTCCCTGTAACTGCAATTTCCATTGATTAATTAAACAACCATTAATTATCAATAACCAAATGATGATGAATATATATTCCAAAAAAACTTACTTTTTATTTGTTGAGATGGGGTAACTTTAAAGGTGATGAGTTCAATGTAGAGAAAATGAAAAAGAAATAAGACACAAAGTGTCTGAGTTGCAAACAAAATTAGTCTCCCTCCTTTTCCCTTCTCCATTTTTCCAAAACTTGTCTCCTTTTGGACCATTCTTATATTTTTGTGGTGTTTAGCTTACATTACTCCTTTTATGTATATATACTATAATGACCTCTAAACTTGAAGACTTTTAATTTGCTTCTTTCTTTTTTCTTTAGTTTAATTCCGAAACACATGGGATACAACTCAATAAGTTGATTTTTATATTCCGGAGGAAATTAAGCTCTAATATGATCACACTATAGTTTTAGTTTACCTCTAATTTGTTTGTTAGCACTTAGCAACAACATCAAAACTAATGATGTTAGGTAGATTCATGTGTCCTTATAAGCTTACTATTGGAAAACTAGGTTTTGTGACTTGATTAATTACGATTGACGAAATTAACATTATAAAAATGATTTACGTTCTTGATTTGCACATGAATTTTAACTTTTTTTTAGAGAAAATTGTCAAAATAATCATGTTTGACCACATTTTTACAAAAAAGAACATGAGATCTGGAGGCTAAGACCTAAAAAAGGGCAGACTATATTTTTAAAAAGCGCTGACTAATTTTAAAAAAGTGCTTGCTAATTTTAAAAAGCGTCGGCAAAATAATAAAAAGCTTGCTAAATTTTAAAAAGCGTCAGTTAAAAAATAAAAGCGCTTGCTAAATTTTAAAAAGCGCTGGCTAATTTTAATGGCTACTAGATGTACTTTAAAATTTTTAGCGAGTGACATTTGGTGTCACGTGTCAGCAAATAATTGGCTGTGGAAAGATAATGTTTCTGAGCAGGGGTAATGCTTATACAAAACAGGTGTCAACATCTGGGTGGGTGCCATGATTTTTAAAGGTAAAAAAGCGCTACCTAAAGTAGCAAGCGAAATGATAGGTGGCAAAACATGAATTAATGTTGACCAGATTTTAGCCTGCAGTTTTTTAGGTTTTAACCTTCAGATTTAATGTTCAAACATGATTATTCTGGTAATTTTCCTTTTTTTTACTTATTTGTGACCTAACAAATTGAAACGGTAGCAAATTTGAATACCAAAATAAAATGCTGTAAATTTGCGACCGATTAACTATCCATTTTCTACGCCTGATTTGCGACCGAATTTTTTGGAATTTTAGTTTATTTTTTATTGATTTACAATCGAAATAAAACCGTCGCAAACTTTATGATCAGATTTTATCTGTCACAAATGTTTACCGTCACTACTTTGACACGGCCTAAATTTTGTGACAAATTGGTAGCAAACTATATATTTGCGCCCAAAGTATTTCACCGCAAGTAAGTTTTGCTGGACTCCAATTTTCTAGCAGTACATCATTGTGAAACTTTGTCATTTTTTATATAAACTCATACATATTTTAAAATAATTATGAGTTAAATCAGATAAGTAGTCTTATTAAGGACTTAAGGTTATACCAAAGCAATATATTTAGACGGATTGATACGTCATGACCATTGAAAGTGGTATTTAATCTTTAGTTAGAACATTCACGCTAGGTTCTCTAAATTTGATGGGAGTATATTCTCTGTATTATAAAGATTTATTGAAAGTGGTTGTGAGTGGAGAGATATGAAGAAAATGATAAATTTTCTATGTATAGAGAATATGAGAGCATTCACAGCCCATTCCTCATCCCTATTCTCATATTTAACAAAAACTCATGATTTTTACAAAAATTTGATTACTTTTCAAAAACTCACTACAACCCATTCCCCATTTTCATCCCTCATTTAATTAAATAATACTTTTTATTTCACTTTTCATAATTTTTTCTCTCTTCTTCACTCACACCCACTCATAAATATATTAAAATAATAAAATAGGGGTTTAGTTGGTTCTCGCAAATATGGAGGATTTGATTGTTTTCCCTATTAGTTTTAGGGTTGAGGGATGGGGATGGGGATAGGGATGGGGATGCGGATGGGGATGGGATGGGAGATGGAATGGATGTTGGTTTTTTGTTGTTTTGGCAACTATTTAAAGATGGGGTTAGGGATGAGGGATGGGTTGTGAATACTCTGAGAGAGAAAATGTAATGATTTTGTAAATTGAATAGAAGATGGAAATGTAGTAATTTAAAAAAAAAATATTTTATTGAATTGATAAAGTAGTTGTGAGTGGATGAGAGAGAAAAGATAATTATAAGAGTATTAAAAAGTATTATTTAATTGAACATGAAAGACAAAAAATTATTATTTTAAGTGATTGATAGAGATAGATATAGAGGAGCTAACGTGAATGCTCTTATATTCATATATTTCAAACTTAAAACTGTCAGCCATGGAAATAAATCAAATATTTTTTTTAGAGGCGGAGATTTATTATGGAAATATATAAATCAAATAACACGGTTTATTAGTCAGCTTTCATAACGTGGATCGAGGAAAATGGTTACACGTAGTTTTACGAGTGGAAAAAGTATGATTAATCTTCCACCGTACATATAAAAACTAAAAAGTTGATCAGCTAGTATTTGACTATTAGGCCACTTGTATTTCTTTGATCACATAACTAAATCACTATACAGTGCGGTAAAAGATAAATTTTACGAAAATTCTACGTTATGCAATACATTAACTTTTCTATAATGGTTGATATCTTTAAAAGAGATTAATTTTCTTGAATAAACAAATTAATTTTACTCCTCACTTCCACTTAATTCTATCTATGAAGGCGGATCCAATACATGTATGTATTTTCGTACATAACGTATGATACAACCAGATGATGACACGTGTAGAAAGAAAAAAGGTTAAAAACGTAAACCACATTTCGTAGAAACTTCCCGTAAATAAACAAACTTTCCTTTTTTTTGTAAAAACCGAATAACTTTTTTACGTTTCAATATTTATTAAAAAAAATTACACCATTGAATAGATCATGTCATTATCTTTAATTCGAGTATAGTATTGATATGATTTTTTTCAATTTTTTTTACGTGGTCCGTAATTATGTACGTGGTCCGTAATTTTTCTGGTACGTGATTCTAACATTGGTCCGTATTTTATGTATGTGTTTTGGTCGTGGTCCGTGATTATGCACGTGGTCCGTAATTTCGTGGTACGTGATTATACGCTTTGATCCGTAATTTATGTCTAGATTTTGGTGGTCTGTATTTTTCACACAGGGTGGTCCGTGATTTTAGCCCCGAGTCAGTAATTACATTAATGACGCTTATGCCCTTTTTTCTTATTTCCGGACATTGTTTAAATCGCGAATATTACAGTTTTGCCACCGCGTGAATCAGGGCCCTTCATTAAAACGATCCGATCGATGAAATCGCATCCTACGTTATGTACAAAAATTATTATATGTATTTTAACCACTCCCTTCTATCTATATGCAAACATCTAAACTCACGTTAATTTGTCGACGATTATCAATTTCACTAGGCTACGACCCTTTAAGCTGTTGAATGTTTCTATTAATATCTAGAGAAAGGTTCATTGGGGAACCATAAAAAATGAGGGAACTGAGGAACACTTGTGAGCCATTGATTTTTTTTGTGCTGGATTATTTTTTTTTGTACTGGATTATTTTTTTTTGTCCTGGATTATTTTTTTGTACTAAAGATGAACTGTCCACAAGTATTTCCAGTTCTCCTTTTTTTTATGGTTCCCCAATGAACATTCCTCAATTATTTAAATACGAATTGGATTTTAATAATTTAAATCTTCATTTATTGGCATGTAATAATCTCAACTCATAAAATTGTTAACATCAGTCTAACTTTTATATCGTTTACCAGTCCCCATCTAACGGAACTTAACTCTGTTAGAATATTGCTAACGTGGCATGCTGAGATTGCAATATTTGATGATGTGACATGCTGACATGGCAATATATTCTGACGTGGCATGCTGGCGTGTCAAGATTTGCTAACTTGGCAGCTAATGTGACAAGAATTTGCCTACATGACATTATGCCACGACAACAGTATGCTAATGAAGTTAGCTTCCGTTAGTTACGGACTGACACATGTAAATGATATAAAAGTTGGGACTGGTGGTGATAATTTCTTGAGTTGTGTTTATTACAAGCGAATAGATCAAAGTTGAGACTATTAAAATCCAATTTGTCTTATTTTAATCGGCTAATATATTTATTTCAACTACAAGTTTTGTTACCCCCTTAAGTTTCATATTTAAGGTCTTTGTTCGAATCCAGGGCGAGGCATAATGTTGATCCAAGATTAGAAGGTTTACCAAGTTATAGAAATTCTCTCAGGTGGACTAGGGTGTATGTCTCAGAACGTCATGAGTACGGTTGAAATCACGTCTTATATTTATGCGTTTTTAGCCATTCACAAAAAAATATATTTATTACATAATTCAATTATGGTTTAGTCGACGTTTGCCATCGGAGCACATGTAGACATTGTATGCCCCGGATCCAACGGGACTAGCAATGATTAATTAGTTGTTATTAACTATATATAAACGTGCATGCTTACGGATTAAATTATTATAGGTGCATGTGCAATTCTCATGAATCTATGTATGCCGCATCAGGGTTGGGTTCAAATTGTGACACCTTCCTAGCCCCCAGTCCCTGACCGGTCCCTAAGCGGTCTGCCATGTCATACTGCCGGTAATGCAGGATTGAAGCCATCGATTTATAGATAAACTTAGAGTACATGACTTACAGTGTATACGTGCATGGTCCAGTATAGCATAGCGGAAGCATTCTTCAATGTACATCGCATATGAATATAATGACTAACAGGTAGCACTATCACACAAGTGCTTGTCTCGGATAGCCATCCCCATGGCTTGTATATATACCTGAGATTACATATATTTTGAAAACGGTCAGCTTACGCTGGTGATTTCACAGGTTACATAAAACCTTTGTAACATTTGTTAATTGGCATTAACCACCGGTTTTGAGGTAACAGACAAAACCTTTGTTAATTTGGCATTAATATTACATCTTGATATTATCTCATAATATTAACGTATGTGACGCTTAATATC
>WOUH02000007.1:6079124-6089599 GCA_009936405.2 Stevia rebaudiana
TGGCGTATCGCCGGAATAGTATAGTCAAAGGTTGAAAATTTACCTGGTCAACTGCCGGAAAACGGCCAGTTGTTACACATAACATTTTTTGACCAACGATCTCCTCTTATCCTCTTACTTGTTTAAGTAGAATTAAAAGAAAGAAAAAAAACTGAGGGCTGTTTCTGTAAATTTAACTCGTATAAAATATAAAAACCATATCGAACAAGCAAGCACAGTCCAGATGTCCATGGAAGAAGGAGAGGTATCTCTGATCGCAAAACGGAGAGGATTCTCCCGGAGTATCTCACACAATTACGACGAACTCCATAGTTTCCGATCATATCTCCGGTGGATGTGCGTCGATCAGTCCAATGTTTGGACTGCAACTCTCTCGTGGTTTGTCTTCATCATCTTCACCTTCATCGTCCCCAGCTTGTCTCATTTCTATCTCGCTTGCAGCGATTGCGATAATAGACATGCTAGACCGTACGATAGCCTTGTTCAGTTGTCGTTGAGCTGTGTTGCGACGCTGTCGTTTGTTTCGCTTTCGCAGTTCGTGAGGGTTTATGGTCTCAGAAGGTTTTTGTTCTTTGATAAGCTTTGTGATGAGAGCGAGACTGTTCGGAAGGGGTATACTGCACAACTCAATGTACGTATTTTGTTGTTTGTGGATTTTGTTACGATAATTGAATTCTGGATCTCTGGTTATGACTTGATTTGAATAATTTTGTGCTTTGTTTCAATTCCTAATTTAATAAATGATTGGTGTTAGGAACTTCTTTGACATTTTATTATTTTCTTATCTACTATCATCATCATTCTGCTGGATAGATATATTAGTTTACTTGATTTTATGGTAATTTGTTGATTCTAGCTGGATCGAGTGTTGTTTAAATCTCTGATTATGACCTGATCTGACTAAATTTTTTATTTTACTTGAGTTTACTGATTGAATGAAACAAGAAGAAACATGATTGCCGTTGAGATTGGTGCCATGTCATCAACTTCATCTTCAACTTCATCATGTTATCGATCATTCTGATACACACACTAGTGTACTTGATTTCATGTTGTTTCTTGTTTCTGGTAGGGTAGATTATATTTTCGATCTCTGGCTTATTATTTGATCTAATAAATCTATGCTTTTGACTTGAATAACTGAATGAATGAAATGAATAGCACAGAACTACCTTATTTAGTTCCACTAATTTATAATCAAAATGACACTAACTGTTATTAAATTACAAATGCAGAGATCACTCAAAATCCTCTCCATCTTTGTTATCCCATGTTTTGCTGCTGAAAGCGCGTATAAAATCTGGTGGTACAGTTCAGGTGCAACTGCGATTCCTTTCCTGGGCAATGTTGTAGTAAGTGACACAGTAGCATGCATTCTGGAACTCTGCTCGTGGCTTTACAGAACCGTTGTGTTTTTTCTTGTTTGTGTCCTTTTTCGCCTCATTTGTTACCTTCAAATCCTTCGCCTGCAAGATTTTGCTCAAGTTTTTCAAGTTAATTCTGATGTTGAGTCAGTATTGAGAGAACATTTACGGATCAGAAGGCATTTGAAAATTATTAGTCATCGTTACCGCGTGTTCATATTGTTTGCACTCATCATAGTCACAGTTAGTCAACTTGCATCACTTCTTAATACCACCCGTCAAAGTGCAGAACTCAGTATTTTCAAATCCGGTGAACTTGCAGTAAGTGTTCTTGTAGATTTAGCTTTTTAAATAAAGTTTTAAAAGTGGGAAAATGGGTGGGTTGGTAGCAAGTCAAGGGGTTGACTTAAAGCACTTCTTGTTTCCCAAATTTATTAGATTTTTACCAACAATTAGTATGATAATTTGAGTAATGTATTATGTCAATTAATATGAACAGTTGCAAAAAAAAATTTAAAAAAACATGTTGGTAACCCGTGAACTTGACCGTATATGATTCGTTAATTGGATATGTGGAAATGACCATTTTGGCAACACCTGCCTGCGTAAAATAAAAAAATTGCAAAGTTTTGATAGCACAAAGTAGATCAAAATTAAAAATTGGTCACCAAAAATGGAGAAGATTTTAAGTGTTTACTTTAAATGAAAACTAATTGAAAATTTGTAACCTTAGAAATTTGAGTACTTATTTATGCAATTAGCCTTTTTAATAAAAATCTTATTTTTTGAAGAAAAAATATTTATGATGTTTTATGCTTAAAAAGAAATACACTTTGGGCAATTTTAGACCTGTCTCAGCCATTTCCCTTTTCGCTTCTGTTTTATATATTAATTAGAGTAGAATAAAAGAAATATTAAATAATTAGTAATAAAAATCTAGAAAATCATGATAAAATTGTTTCTGCTTTAAAAACAAAATCATTATTCATTACCATAATTTAATCAAGTCACAATTGAAGAATATTAAATAAGTCGGGAAAAACAAAATCTTGTGCTCATAGAATTGTGACAAGTAACGCACCAAGCTACTTATTTATGATGTATAGATAGATATAATAGATAATTGACCAGTTAAAAGATAAAATGCTACACAAATAGACATATTAAACTTATAGATTGGATTTTAGAATTTACCTAACAACATAATGTTTCTATTTCTTTTATTGTAGTTGGTTTCTGTAAGCCTGCTTGCGGGCTTAATGATACTGTTGAGAAGCGCGACAAGGATCACGCACAAAGCACAAGGCGTAACATGTCTGGCTGCCAAGTGGCACGTATGCGCGACAATTGATGTTTTCGAGACACCCGAAGCTGATACCGAAACTCTGACATTTGATGTTGTTGACAATCGAGTGTTCCCGTGTGAAGCGTCATCTTCTGACTATGATGATGTCGGCAGTGAAGAAGATGAGTTGGATAATACTAAAATCATACCAGCTTATGCTTATAGCACCATCTCTTTTCAGAAAAGACAAGCATTAGGTAAGTGAACTAATTTCTTTAAAATGATGATGATAATAAGTTGAACTGGTAGTTTTGAATAAACCTATTTGTTTATCAACGGGTTAAACGGGTCAACTTGTAAGGTTAAAAGTTGGTTAAAAGGAAACAATCAAATGGTTGATAGTCGCCGGCCCAAAGTTATACTTTAGCTAAAAAGTGATGGGCAAAACGGTAAATTTGAAAATGAATCTTAAAATAAATGAGTCAAGTGGGTTGAACGGGGTGAAAATCGTCAAGTCAAGTGGGTCAAATGGGTTGAAAATCGCATTATTCTCTTACAATCTTTCAAAAGCTGTGTTCTTTAACAGTTTAACAAGATCAAAACAACCACGTGTGGCAATTTTAATCGCTTGTTATTGATTATTTGCTTTTAAGATGTCTAACGAATCAATGGGATGAAAGTTAAAAAAAATAAGAGAAAAAAATTCACGGGTCAATTCGGTCGAACCGTCAAAGTTTGTCTAAATTGTATTTAAATAAACATATATTTTCAATTTGCTCTGTTATAAAACAGATTATTATTATTACTAGTATTGCAATGATATAGTTTTTCTTCACATTTTTAATTTAACACACTAACTGTTCATGTTTTGATTTGTTGTAGTGACATATTTTGAGAACAATAGAGCTGGAATAACGGTATTTGGGTTTATGCTGGATAGAACTTCACTACATACAATAGTGACAATAGAGATGTCATTGGTTTTATGGTTGCTTGGAAAAACCATTGGTATTTCTTGAAAGTAACTTAAAAACCAAGAAATCAACGTAATTATGGAACAAAGATTATGGAACCACTTGGCTACTTACATGGGTTGGTTAACCGATGGATAATTACAATTTACAACCACGTAAACACTGCATAGAGTGTGGTTTGAAAAGAAGTTTAAATTGGGTTTGATTCTTTTTTCATATCATTTGTTTGTATTGTTTTTGCTTGTATTAATTTTTCACCTATTGAACTCGAATGTAACATATTACATGTGTAGTTGTGATTATTTATGTCATGTGTATGATTCATCAATTGATGCTTCGTGAGTTTGTTAGTCAACGCTAAATGATCAATTAGCCCCTTAGTACCTTCTGGTTAGTAAGGTCTGTCTCTGTCTCACCCCCCCAGACCCTACTACTATAGTGGGATTTCACTGGGTAGGTTGTTGGTTGTTGTTACCTTCTGGTTAGTAAGTTTCAAGATTGACTTGGTTAGTGTTGGATCATCCACTTTGATGTTTCCAAGAAGCCATCCGGAATTCAAATGCATATCCACTTTACTGGGGACACCCTTTCACATCATACGCTTATACATATGAGGTGGTGTTGTAGATTTTTGAATGACAGTGAAAATCTGATGTGACAGCTGACGTAACACGTTTGGTTTGTTTTTTTGACGACCATCGATGTGGATGTTCTCAAACATGGAAAACAACACAACAATCAAGCTTATGGCCGACCCTTTTCATTACTCAATCAGACGCATCCTAGCCTTAGTAAAGCCAAACAGAGTGTCAGAGACCCTGAGGGGTGAGGTGGGTGACCCACATGACCCGACCCAGTATTTTCGAGAGCCTGAACTTTTCAACAAAATATATAATTATTTTATATATGATGTTTTTTATAGATAAAAACATTTAACTTGATTTAATTTAAGCAAATTAAGTTTAAACCGACTTCCAAAGTTTCTATTAAACTGATTTAATCAATTAAACCTAATACCCATTAAACGATGTAACCCCATAAAGTAATAAACTCTATACCATTTATAGGTTTCTACTCAAGTTCGGATATAAAAATGAAACCTTATATATATATATATATATATATATATATTAAAAGCAGCGACCTAAACACCCACCCGAGATCACCTTTCTATCGAAGAATATAACATGATGACTCGTCTTTTCTACGGCCCTGCCCCTAGATGAAACCGAAAACTACAAATTTCCTTACTTGAAATTGAACAATTTTATTTATTTTTATTTGGTTTGAACGGCAACACACACCCGTTATTTAAATTCTTAAATACAAAAAAAATGCCTGATCGAGAATTTAAGTTTGGTTTTACCTTTTTAATACCCAAGTCACAAATATTTGGTGTTAAAATTTCCACATCTTTCTTTCTCTCCAAGCACAAAAACCCTTAAAATACTATTCATCTTACTCAAAAACCCTAAAACACTTTTGAAAAACTTCTCATAAGTTAACAGTCTTTTCTCCGTCAAGTTGGTTGCTATCTGAATATGGTAGTCGGCAGGATCACCTCCCGGATTGCAAGGACCGTGGTTTCTCGGTACCGGAGCTCCTTAACTATCCATGGCGGACCTCATAATCATCTCTCGGTTTCATTTATTGGAAATCAGTTTCACTCGCTTCCTGATTCGCGGAACAAGGTACCACAGAGAATTGCATTAGTTTCCAAGTTTTGTATAATTGGATTTGTTATTACGTTGTACACCAGCTAGGGTTTCGTCAGGGTTGATTGCTGGATGTTAGAAACTTTTTTGGGGATTTTTGCGCTAACGATCTTTATGGATTCCTTCCTTTTTGTATCGAGCCCTAACTTCTGTCTTGTATTTGCTAAATTCATTATCTTTTATGTGTATTCTTTTAGACTACCTGTTCATTTGATATTCAAAGCAAAAGATGAATTGATCGACTATTTTTTAGTGTATTTTTATCTGTTTAAGCTGTTTATTAGGTTACTTGTTTATTGTTCAACGTTTGACATCTTTTAGTACTTCTGGAATTTTCTCATCAACGTTTGACACCACTATTCACTTTCAGTTTTTTTTTTGTGTCTTCTATTGTTTGTTAAACTAAATCTACGTATACAAGAAAACAGAAGTTTTCCAGAGATATGAAATGTAACTGAATTCTTATCAACCGCTGATGAAATAAATTGAAATGTTTCTATTATATTGTGGGATCATAACTGTAGTATCTGGCAACAAAATAATGCTCATTATATCATTATGCACACATTGAATTTCAGAGTTGGTTAGAGTCTCACCATTATATTTTCTTATAAGTATTCAGTCCACCATTTCCTTAAATGTGTTAAGTTTACTTTTCTTTATTTATATAACAATTAAGGTATTTAAAAAACGTTTTACAACATGACAGTGTCAGCATTTTCCCGTGTTTTCTTTGTTATCTAATATCAACAAGTTGACTTTGTTTCATACCTAGTTTGACTTGTGTAGTTGTGTTTATGCTTATGCATTAATATCCATGTTTTATCTTTCGCAGGTGATAACAGGTCAAATATCTTTATTGAATAATTCTGCTATTAATTCATTTGCTTTTCAAAGACTTGGGATTTCATCATCTGCATCTCCACAATCCAATGAAAAAACAGCTTCTGAAAATGGAGGAACAACAATTGAAAACTCTAATGATGCAGAAAAAAATACAAATTCTGATGACAAAGGACAAGGTTTTTTGTTTTTTTTTTTAAATAATTTAATAATATATAATGATGTCTAGTTTTTTAAGATTATTACTAAATAAACCATAATTTTTATTTTTTAACATTTAGGAGACGAAGATCTGACAATGGAGGATTTGGTCAAACTAGTGACCGAGAAGGAGGAACTTTTGAAGACAAAACAAGAAGAAATCGAGAAAATGAAAGATAAAGTTCTTCGTACGTATGCAGATATGGAAAATGTTATGGACAGAACAAAAAGAGAGGCTGAAAACTCTAAAAAATTTGCAATTCAGGTTGGTTATAAATTTATTATCATCTATATTTTTTTTATCTGTTTAAATATATATTTCATGGTCTTATATTGGTGTTTTATGCATTTGATGATGCAGAATTTTGCAAAAAGCTTACTGGATGTTGCAGATAATCTTGATAGAGCTTCTTCGGTTGTAAAAGAAAGTTTTGCTAAAATTGATACATCTAATGATACTTCTGGAGCCGTTGCGCTTTTGAAAACACTTCTCGAAGGCGTTGAGATGACTGAAAAACAGTTATCAGAGGTAACATATTTAGTTAAATTATACTTAGCAAAATAAGTGGTTTTGCTACGCTAAAATGAATCTATTCGTACTTATTAAATAAGTAACTGATCGTGTCATGTGTCACAATCTTGTGAGTTCATGATTTGCTATTCGTACTTAATAAATAATTTCATCTCCATGCAATATTTTTTATATTTTTTAATTAACATTTTATTTTTCTGATTTCACCCTTTATTCAACCTGTGTAACACACGATGATACAAGTTATGAATGATGATCTAGTATTTTTAGTAAAGCAATTTTTGTTGATTTTTTCAGGTTTTGAAGAAATTTGGAGTTGAGAAATATGATCCAATAAATGAGGAGTTTGATCCAAACAGGCATAATGCAGTGTTTCAAGTACCAGATGATACAAAGACTCCTGATACTGTTGCAGTTGTTCTCAAGGTATTTTACCTACCAAATTTGTTAATAATTTTATTTTTATTTTAAAAAGATTTTGGTTGTGACTTAATCATGTGTTTCATGTGTTTTTGCAGGCAGGATATACACTTCATGATCGGATAATACGACCTGCTGAAGTTGGTGTGACCATAAAGACGGGCTAAAATAACAACTTTTGGATCGATATGTTGCCTCTTAATGATATTTTTATAATATTTTTTTTAACATTTTGTCGTGTTAGGATTGGGTTAAGTCATGAGGAAAAAGGTTTTTTTGGTACTTTTTGTATTAATTTCATTTTTGTATCAACTGTAATAAATTATGGTTACATTGACTCTTCTGAAACTTCAATTTGTGCCTGTGGTATAGGATACACATATTTTCAACCATTTAATGCAATATTGCAATAAACAGGGACTTGAAACATTTCATTTTTAATATTTGGTTATTATGGGTCAAAGTTTCACAATCTGTAATCATCTGATATCGTTTGATATAAAACACAACCAAATACGACCTGATAGGTAATTAGACCTAAAACATAGATTAGATACTATCTACAACAAAATTAAGGATTAATTACATGAGTCAAGGTTGTAACTTGTAACACAAACATACAGACCTACAAACTGATGATAACTTCCATCTTTTTTTAAAATCTTTATAATTTAATGGTGATAGATATGTTCAACATGCAAAACCCTTTTGTGCAGCTGTCACCCAGTCAGCACCACCTAAATCACGGTCTTCATCCACGTCATCATCATCATAACCGACATCTAAATCCATAGGTTGGTTGTTCAAATCTTTGGTAGCTGCTTCACTCTTTTGCCATGCCTACAAATCCTCAGTATAAGATGTATATATTAAGAATAATTTTATAAAAAATTTATTTAGAACACGCATTCAAAATACACTTTTGATATAATGTTATTACAGCTTCATACCTGAGTTTTTGCTGCATGAACATTGTCAGATTTCTTCTTTTGATTATCATTCTTTTCTGAAGTTTCTTTAGCAGCAGATTGATTTGTCTTGCTTGCTTCTTTTACATCAACATCAGATTTATCAGCTTCCTTTTTCTTACCTTCAAATACAACAATCTGCAAAAAAACTAAAAATATTATTACACATTTTTAAAAAGTGGCATCGATCGTTTCCAAGATTAGATTAAAAAATTGTATGGGTTAACAAATAATTTAGCAATAGTAGCCTAAGATTGAAGTATGATCCAACAATAACCCCAATTAAAGAATAGATATAAAGCTGTTTGTCAGCATCTGCTTTATGTCTGAATCATATTACACTATTCCCCACTGAAATAACAGCCCTTTTTGCAAAATGAAACCAAAATAAGATTATTCTGCACTTTCCAGTGTTCTTGGTATGTTGTAAAAGTAAAGGAATCCATACATTTATGTTGGGTTCTCGATTAGTGGCCAAAACAAGCAGAATCCTACCATAGAGAATCCGAATCCATTTTGATGGTTTAATCAATAGAACTCAAAATCTTGACACTAACAGTAAGATTACAAAAGTTACAAAACATAGGGGCTTAATGTTCATTATTAAAATCAAACATCTTTACTAATTTTATGCAATATGATCGAATGAACGCGCGGTAAGCAGAATTCATGAACTACCAAATCAAGAAACATCAGCTATTTTGCAGTTTACACTACACAGCATGAACCAACTAAAATGTAAAAGTACAATTTCTGAATTTCATTAATGCCTATTTAACATGGATAGAAAAAAACTTCAATAGAATTATGGTTAAAATACCAGTTAATGATAATATGTATGTAATGAAGAACCATGGAAGCACGTAGGCATTTGGGCTGAACAAGTCTTAATTCCACTAGTAAGAGTTGAATTATAGCAAAGGTGATGTTTTTCCTAATTATAGTAACTTTATTTTCCATGCATAGATCATCAATTCGAAAAATAATGAACAAACAAAGAGAGATCTTACATCGTTTCAGCTCACAGAAAACCAAAATCAGTTTGCAAAAACCCTAAACCCCCAAACTTAACCTTACCGGTGCATAGCGTAGCTTCCGTCTCGGCCTCTCTTCCGCTGCGGATTCCGAGTCTCCGCCGGACTGAGCTGACGGAACAGGAGTCCACCGGCGAATCCGTACAGAAGAAATGTTGTTTGCATTAGAATTGGATCTGTTGGTGTGGTTATAAGCAGCGACGGAAGAAGACGAAGATGACACGTGCACCCACTGCTTCTGCCACCTTCTCACCGGTCCGGTGAACACCGGCGCCGTGCCGTACCGGGAAGATGGCCGGCCTGTACGAGAACCAATTCCTTCCATAAAGCAGAGATTGTCCACAGAGAGTACAACGAGTACAGTATTTGAAGTTTCAAAGAGAACTAGTGGACCACAAGTAGGAGTGAGAGTACCTCGCGGGCAGAGACAATATAAAAACATAAAAATTGGTTCGGTTTTCTGTTAGCATGAGAAATTTTATGAAAACAGGTACGATATTTGTACTCGGTATTTTTATCTGGTATTGAACCCATAAAATTGGTACGATATTCGGTTAATATTTTTACTTGTTTTATATTTCGGTATAATACTTGTTTGCTACCGGTTTGTACAAATTTTATACCCAAACTTATTGGTCATCTTTTTTATCCATTGCGTAACTAGCTAAAGGTGGTGGGGATGTTCCACTAAACAAGCGGTATCCTAGGTTTAGCTTATAATATTTAACGGTTTTTATATTCCGCTTATGCTTGTATACATATTATTATATTAAGGTTTTGTTTATTATTTTACCTTAATACATACATCCCATGAAGATAAAAAAAACATGTCTCACTTGTTGGAATTCTTTAATATCTTGGTGACACTATAAATAGTGATTGGTGATATTTGGCTGGATTTCTATACCATGTGTGTAACGACTGGCCGTTTTCCGGCAGTCAACCGACGACTTTCCGACCGTTAACTATACGTATTCCGGCGCTACGCCATCCGTAACACGATGATTATATGAATTTTATATTATCATTGTATTGTATTCTAAATTTTGGTTCATTTGACTATAATCAGAATTTCAATTTGAGCGACGGTTTGAAAGTTACGCGTAAAACCGTATAACGTTCTATAGGCTCAAAATCCC
>WOUH02000007.1:6103907-6118953 GCA_009936405.2 Stevia rebaudiana
GGGAGGGGTGATGATGTGGCAGCAAATTTGGGAGGGGAAGGATTTCGGAGGGGTGACCGCTACGGATAGTCTTATAAGTTATAAGTAACTCGTGAATTTATAAATTATCTTTTGATTATAGTATTACTTAGAACTACTTTATAGCGATAACTCGTAAATTCATAAATTCTCTTTTTAGCTATACTACGATTTAAAATTGTTCTTTAACATTAAGTTTCTACCATTTTGTCTAACAATAAACTTGGCCTCAACATATTTATTTATATGTAGGAATGCCTTAACAACCACCTTGATTTAAAACTATATAATATTGATATAAAACCCATAAATTCATAAAGTTAGTTTATATATAATTTAAATTTTTTTTAATCAAATCAAAATAAATAAACCTTTCAACTAGGGTGCCATAAGAGTTGATGAAAATTGGTATATGGGTTGTAGCCAATCACAAATTACACACCATATGATTTACCCATCATACACGTAACATGAAAACATCCAAAGGGTCGAATGACAATATCACCGTATCATACGGGTCGTATGACTACCGTGTCTCCATAGTATGTAAATTGTGTCTTGACACTATAGCCACTAAAATATCATATGTGGCTTTTCTTTTCGACTGAAATTTCCAACCAGACACAATTTAAAACTATAGGTACTAAATCATAATTTGCTTTTGAATATTACGATACGTCGTCGTTAAACTTACGTTGTATTCTCGAGTTTAATAAGCAAACGAAAAGAAGAGAAAGTGAATTAAGGAGAGACAAAAAGAATATATTATTTATTTTGTGTTCTCGAGTTTGAAAAAAGGAAAAGAAAATTAGAGACATTTTGGGTTCACCGGTTGTTTTCTAATTTATAATATTTCACTCCTTTCAAATCAGAAAAAAAAAAATTAGAAGGGAAGATAAAGATTGTTCGAGAGAAAATATGAAAAATTGTAATATTTCATTCCTTTCAAATAGGAAGAAAAATAGAGACTTTTAAGGGTTGGTAAGGAATTGATGCTATAGTGGGCTCTTGGTTAGAGCATTTAAATTTGGTTCTCTATAAATTATGATGGTAGATTATATCTATTATAAAGATTGATTGACAGTGGTTTTATGTTTGGAGTCATATAGAAAATTTGATAAATTCTTCATGTATAAAGAATATCGTATCGATTTTTTAAATTGAGTACAAGAGATAAAATATAGTGATTTAAAAAAATATATATCATTTAATTGAAAGCACTTTCAAAAAGTCACTTATGTGTCTTAAAAAAAAAAAAACTTTTTAATTCTTATCAAAAAGTAATTTTTAAAAGTAATTTTAGGTTTAACGAATATTTTTTTTAAGTTACTAGCTTTTCATTTGTTTCCTGCCGCCTGCCGGAATCCCAAATAAGCCCTCATTGTCCTGTTTGAGCGGTTTGAACTTTAAAGTACAGAAACACGAGCATTTTGTTGCCTAGTACTGTATTTATTCTTTGTTCTTCTTGATTTCTCAGCTGCCCTAATTTATAGCAACTTTTTGTTAACTTATTCCATAATGGTTTGATTTTTAGGTCGATTATTGTATGCGATGGAACGAGGTTTAAAGTTTCCGCAGAGTGATCGAACAAAAACCACCAGTTCTCCACTCGTCTCTCTTGTGAAACAGCTTGAAAAGGTCTGATTTCTTCTAAAAACCTATCTAATTTTAAATTTTGGTTCAAAAACTTTGTTTTGGGGATGGTAAAGCTGATTAGCTGTTGGTTTATGTATAGCTGAGTTCACTTTATTGGACACATTAAGTTTATTAGACGGTTGTGTTCTTGACACATTGGTTGTAGATGCAAATCAATGAATGGTTATTTTGATGAATTATTGTTGGTTGACCTTAGATCAGAGTTAGAGTTATCGAGGGGTTTCATTTTGTGGTCTGGTTATTCTGAAAATCCTGTTGCAATCGAATTTATGAAAGTGCTGCACATCTTTATTGTTTTCTTTGTAATATAACTTGAAGTAATGTTCAATGTTGGTATTAGGTAATTTGTTCTGTGTGTTTCAAATTTGTTGGTTTGTGTTTTTCGTTTAGGTTACTTGTTCATTTCAGGATAAGAAGTCATTGCAGTGCTTTCATCTTCATTAAGACATTAAACATTCTTTGCCCGCCGCTCTCGTCCTGCATGTTTGACGGTCTAAATCCAACCAACGTCTTCGTTGAATTCGATTTTCGATCAGGTTTGTTCTTTCTTCGCTCCCCCATCATGATTTTCACCAAATAGGTTCAGCTCATGTGATTTTTTAAAGCTATATTAAGGGCTACGGTCAGCTTCTTAGTAAAGATGTTATTCATTCGATGTAGAGTCGGTTTATAATTGATTCCTCTTTGGTTACAGCTTTGATGTCATTTAAGAATGAAGTAGTTTTTTTGATAATAAGAAAGATTATTTTCATCTGATTTGCTAAGCATGCTATCATCATTACCAACTTATTTTTATCTTTTTAGATACTTGTGTTGTCCATTTGAATTCATTTGAAAAAATAGGAAGCATGTTTAGAATATCTTTATTTCATGAATTCGATAGGGTCAACAAGTCACAACCAAGAAAAGTTTGTTTTGTGGTTTTAGTTTTTGAATGTTACTTTTTTTCTGACATTAAAATTTGTTTGTTGATGTCTTTTATTGTAAAAGATCTACGTTTTTTCACAATGAAAAATACATTGTAAGTTTTATAAGCTCCACTTATTTCATATTTATAAAATTTTAATATCATGGTTTATTAATCTTATTGGATAAATTATTTCAAAAATTTTGGCAAAGTCCAAGATGTTAGTTTGCTGCATACAAGACTTTGGGACTATACAAAGAGTGCCATCATAGTAATGACATATTTGACTTTTGTTGAATTTTTGAAATAATTTATCTTATAAGATTCATAAAACATGATATTAAACTTATATAAATATGAAATAAATGGTGCTTAGAAAACTTATAAGGTATTTTCCGTTGTGAGAAAACATAGATTTTTACAATAAAAGACTGCAACAAAAATATTAAATTTCAGAAAAAAAGTAACTGTAAAAAAATAAAACCATAAAACATACTTTTAATTGGTTGCGACTTGTTGAACTTATCGAAGTTAAGGAATGAAGATATTCTAAACATCCTTCTTTTTTTTCAACTGAACTTAATTGGATGACCTAAGGTTATGAAAAAATAGAAATATGATTGAGATGATAGCATGCTTAGCAAAGCAGACATAAAAATAATCTTTCTTAGTACCCAAAAAACAACTCCATTTTTAAAGAACTTCAAAGCTGCAAGCAAACAAGAATCAATTATAAATTGAAATTACATTAAATAAATAACATTTCTGCTAAGAAACTAATTTTATCCATTAATATAACTATAAAAAATCTCATGAACTAATATTTGTTGAAAATCGTGAAGGATGAGCCAAGAATAAAACAAACCTAATCGAAAATTAAACTCAAAGACGATTTCAGCTGGATTTTGGACCGTCGAATGCTCATGTGCAACACCCAACGGAATCACGCTCAAAAAGCACCGCGTGGAGGATGAGAGCGGCGGGCGAAGAAAGGTTTAATGCCTCGACGAGGGGAGGATAAAAATACAAGTTTTCAGTGTCAAGATTTGGCTGCAAAGCTCACTGAACTATGGAATTTGATGGATCCATCTGAATATGAAAGAAGATTGTTTGATAATGTGATCAATAAAATCTCAGTTTCAGTGATGATGTGACTGCGAAAAGGTGTCTAGCTCTATATTTGATTGAACAGGTATCTTGGAATAACTTATAATAATACAACATTATAAGTTTGATTATAAAAGTTAGTTTACATAAATCGTACCTATTGTTTAGAAAGTATCATGTTTGGGTACTAAACAAACGATGCAACAAGCTTGGGGTTTTTGCTTTCAGTTTTGTAAGAAGTTTGGGTATTATGGCTAATTTTTGTTAACTTTTCTGTTAAATTATGGTGAAATGATCATAATACCCTTTGGCCTTTTATTTTGTCATATTCAACGGGTATTTTGGTCATTTTACCCTGAATTAACATAAGTTAGCCTTAAAATTGTAAGTACAATTCCTAAACTTGTTACTTTTAAACCGTAGTACCCAAACTGTTATTTTCCCAAAACCACTTGTATTATATATGTAATTAACCTTAATTATAATTAATTATTAATGTTTGTTATTTTGTTTTGAAGGCTGAGGTGGGAATTGCAAGACTGGATAAACAGAAAGCTAGCAGAATGAAAGAGATTGCTCTTAAGAGAAAGGTGAGCTTGAAAAGATATATTCACGTGCGCACTTAGAGATTGACGCAAAATCTGCCGGTGAGAAAATTTTGTCATTGATTGAATCTGGGATGTTGAACCACATGAGCTGTTAGCTGGCATGGATTCAGTGATCATGAAAGCAAAACAAGAAGCTCTTAGTAGGAAAGATATATTGGATAAAGTAGAAAAGTGGATGTCTGCTTGTGAAGAAGAGAGTTGCAAACAACCCCTAAAACTACTTAATAGCGATAACTCATGATCTCAAACATTCAATTTTTACATAAATTAAAACTGCATTAATTCATGAATTCTCAAAAAAAAAAATTTTTTTTGAACGGCGGCGATTGGTCAAGTATTGGGGCGTGATGAATTAACTAATAAATTTAGTATCAAACGGATTTATAGCATGGCGATAGTCAATTACGTTCCCTTATGCATGTATTAACTTTGAGTCTTGCAAGTAGCAAAATATTCTGTGTTAAGCTAGTAAATTTTCCCAGTTGTGGTTTTCGCATGGGTAGGTGAGTCGTTCACTACGTCCAGAATATCTGGGACGGAACGGTGATCCATGTGTCATGGTAAATACAGGTAACCAAGCTTTAACTATTAAAAACTAATAAATACATGAGAAATTAATATACAATTTGAAACTTTAATTAACTCTTAAATTCTTCCCTCTTCTATTATAAATTGATATTTCAACCAAATCAAGATAAATGAACATTTCAACTAGGGCACTAGGGTGCTTCTATTAAAACTTACAGCTCCAAAAATATAAACCATAACACCTAGTTTTATATCATAAATTCATATGTACCATAAGATTTAATGAAAATCGGTTATACTGGTCGTATCCAATCACATATTATAGACCATATGATCTGACGAACATCATCATACATGTAATATGAAAACATCACAAGGGTCGAGTGGAATGACGATATCACCATATCATATGGATCATGTGACCAATGATCTATTAGCCTAGTGGTTAGGAGTGAGGTGGGAAGCAATGCTTCTCTTGGAGGTCCTGAGTTCAAATCCAGGCAAGGGGTGAAATTAATACTGACTCGGTGATATTAACATACTAACTGCTGACTATTTGCCGAATCATATGTTTTCTTTTATTCCTTTTCTTTCAATTGAAATTTGCAAACTAAGCGTCACTTAAAACTTAAAGACCAAAATTATAATTTTATATATTAGAATACGTCGTCGTTACACTTAATATCATTATATTGGGGGATGATTCATGAGAGAACCATTTTCTATTTGAGAACCAAAGAAGCTACTTAAGTGAACTTCAAACATTTCTTATTTTTCATACTTTATTATTTTTTAAAACGGTTTGCACCATTAGATCACAAAGTTTACCCTCTTTCAAACGAGTATAATGAAGTCATATAAAAAAAATAATAATAACGTCGTAAAGTGTAGTATACTGCATATATATAGTATACTTATACTATAATTTTTTTTAACGAGTACTTGTAATATACATAGATATACATAAAAAAAAACGTATAGAAAATACGTAAAATAACTCAAAGTACTAAAAATATATGAATTATCATCATACTACAGTAATATTATACATATGCAATATACATAAAAAGATAAAAAAAATAAAGAAAATTCTGAATAAATCTTTTCTAAAAACGCAAATTTAAATTTAAAGAATTATAATTTGTAAATTATCATTATACTGCATATATGTAGTATTATTTTTTTTAAAATTATCATCATACTGCATATATGTACTATTAAAATTTTATGAAGCAATTTTTTTTTCTTTTTTGATATAACTTTATTATACTCGTTTGAAATAGAAGAATATTTGTGATTCAGTAATCCAATTTGTTTAAAAAAATAATAATATATGAAAAATAAAAAATATTTAAAGTTTATTAAGTTTTTAGTTTTTTAGTTTTTGTGCGTGATACTTCTACTTCCCCCATTATATTGTCCAAAGCAAGAACTCCAACATCAATCAAAGTTCCGGTTTTCAATTCCCATTCTGATCGTTGATCGTAATTATGGCGAACGAGAACGAACCAGCGAAGCTACTGTTACCTTACCTTCAACGTGCAGATGAATTACAAAAACACGAGCCTCTTGTTGCTTACTACTGTATGTATTCTTTCTTCTTCATCTCTCAATTCACTCTAAACCCTAATTTGCGGCAACCTTTTGTTAACTTATTCGTTACATGTTTGATTTTTAGGTCGATTGTATGCGATGGAACGAGGTTTGAAGATTCCGCAGAGTGATCGAACAAAAACCACCAGTTCTCTACTCGTCTCTCTAATGAAACAGCTTGAAAAGGTCCGAGTTCTTCTCAGATCCTATTAATTTCGAAATTTTGGTTCAAAAACTTCGTTTTGGTATAATTTACTTTATTAGAAGCATTGGTTGTTAGTGTTCATCGACTCATCGTTTAGGTTGCTTGTTCATGTACAGGATAAGAAGTCACTGCAATTGGGGCCTGACGATCATCTCCACCTGGAAGGATTTGCATCAAACGTGTTTGCAAAAGCCGATAAGCAAGATCGAGCTGGCAAAGCTGATCTGTATGATAAGTTTTTATTTTTATGATTTAGCTGTCTTCAATTTTATTCCTAGTTTGATGAAAATTTGTCTGTATGAGTTTTGGTGCTTAAAAATGCTTTCAAATTCTGAAAATAATATGCTTTATAGTTTATCCTCATGTAAATCTATCCCATAAGAAAACAGTTGCCCTTTATTGAAATCAAACATTAATGAATTCTTATAATTCTAGTGCTTTTGTTTTCTTTTAAGTTTACCTGAACTTTGAGATGTAGAGTTTCTTTTAAGGCAACTATTTTTGTTATCTTTAAGCGCTTAATGGATAATTTTCTTTATCTTTCACTTAAGAACATATAACTGTAAGAATGTTGGAAAAAACTTCATTCTGAATCTGTTTTCTCTCATCTTTTCTACCTGATCTTTACAAATAATTGTAATAACAATCATGATTATAATTTTAACACTTACTTTAAACTTGTTGCAGTAACACCGCAAAGACGTTTTATGCCGCCAGCATATTTTTTGAAATCCTTACCCAGTTTGGCGATGTCCAACCTGAGGTAATTCCAGTTTCTTTTCTTGTTTATTGTCATTGGCAATTTGATTGCCTCATTGTTTTTAGTAATTAAAGTACAAAAAAATGTTAATATACTAAAATTGTTCGTTAAAAAAGCTTGAACAGAAACAGAAATATGCAGCATGGAAAGCTGCAGATATAAGAAAAGCTATTAAAGAAGGAAGAAAGCCTGTACCAGGTCCCCCTGGTGGTGATAAAGATCTTTCCGATACGTCAAGCGTTGGATACGTAAGATCGTTTGCAAGTCTTTATAACGTTATATTATCGTAACAAATTTGTTTAATAATCATAATAAACGGAGTTAATTACATAAATAAGTTTGGTGTTTGCGTTTTCAATTTTGTAACGAGTTTAGTTATTAAGGCTAACTTTCGTTAACCTTTTTGGGTAAATCAGTGTGAAATGACCAGAATACCATTTGACTCTTTGAATAGTCAAACTCAAAGGTTATTTTGGTCTTTTCACCCTAAATCTCATGAAAGGTAGCCTAATACCCAAATTTGTTACAAAATCAAATGCACAAACCTCAAATTAGTTACTTTTAAACCTTAGTACCCAATCATGTTACTTTGACCAAATCAGGTCAACCCGAGTTTGACTTTTTTGTTTCGGCAGGATCTGGAACCGAGCAGGAGTGAACCACCACCAACAACCGGACTCCCGCCAGAATCTCAACCTTCACCTCTGTTTCATGAAAGAAAAGTTTCACAACAGTTCACAAATACTCATCCATCATCAATGCAGGATATTTCATCTCCACCATCTTCAAACATTCAAAAACCACCACCAAATTTTCAACCGCCATCTTCAACCGTATCACCGCAAGTACCACCACCGCCAGCATATTCTTCCGATGATTATCCATCCAATAACTATCAGCAACATCCTTCTCAGACTTACCACCATCCATCATCTTATCCACAAGAACCTCAAAGTCACATTTCCCAAAACTACCCTTCTCAAGATCCCTCATTTACATATCCCAATTTCCAATCTTACCCCGGTTTTTCCGAAACTAACCTTCCAACAGTGCCACCTCATTACCAGTCATCTTATTATCAGAGCTCTGAACAACCCTACTCTTCTTCAGCTGCTAAACCAACGGATTATCCGTTTACAAATCATTACCCGTCAAATGTAACAAACGGGTCGGGTCCAGTTTCAGAACCTGCACCTGTGCAGTCATACCCGTATGACAGTAATTACCAACCTGCCCCTGAGAAAATTGCAGAGGCACATAAGGCTGCAAGGTTTGCTGTTGGAGCATTGGCGTTTGATGATGTTTTTGTTGCTGTAGATTATCTTAAAAAATCTCTTGAATTGCTTACTAATCCATCTGCTAGTGTTTGAATTGGTCGTGTGTTAATCTTTAGTTTTCACGGTCTCTTTTGTTCTTCCAAAGTTCGGGTTTTTTTTAACGATTTTGTAAATGTGATTGCGTGAAATTATATTTTAAAATTTGCAAAGTGTGACACTGTAGATAGACAGATAGTGGAGATTGAGGATGCATACTATAGATGGTAACTCTAAAATTGTCAAGTTCTTGTTTGACAACTCTTTAATGGATATTAATTAGAGCTACATATGTTTTCAACCTGCTAATAAGAATAAAATACTTTCAATTAAATTAAAGTTATTTTGCAACATCGGACCAAACATGATGAATGAATGTTACTTAAAAGAAAGAATCAACGCTATAAGATGATTTTATTACATGAACCTGCATGCCATTTACTCATAGGTGTTATTTCAGCCATTTTAAAGCATTCACATTTGTTTCTCCTATTTTTATTTTTATAATTCACTAAAAATCACTATCTAATCTCTCTCTTACTCAATCAAATAATACTTTTTTATACATTTATCATTACATTTTTCTTTTTTCAATTATTTTAGAAAAACAAGGTTTCTATATATTTACTGTTTTTATCAGTTTTTCTATATCTCTACTCACAACTACTTTTAACCAATCTTCATAATATTAAGAACTCCTTCATATAATATATAAGGACCCAAATGTGAATTATGACCTGATTAAGTGGTGATTAGGTGATGTTATACGCTTCAGACTCTGACATTGTACTTTTCCTTTTTTAACTTATTTTTTAGAGTCAACTAATTGACTATTACAAACTGATAACTAACTGTTTACAAGTATGAATGTCACATCTGCTCATCTTCATATCGATATTCAGAGTTCTAAAATCCATTTTCAGAATATTTTGAGCATATAGACATTACAATCTTTAACAAACAATATCATATCAGTCCCAATAAAATGCAAACAAACACCAACTTAAAGGATCTTGTACATGTTAGGAAAATACCCTGTTAGGAGCTGTAACATGTATTTTCAATTCCACCGGTAAACATGTGTCGTTAAAATCATCAGATCGACATCTTGAAAACATATATAAGATGCCGATACATATACAGCTCAAAAATACCATTTCTGCTTAACATTCTTCAAATCAAACCTTTACTCAGAATCAACAGAGCAGATTGTAAACTGTAACCAGAAAAACAAAAAATGTGATAAGAGTATCAGCACGAGTGTTTGATCTTTATTATTTATATATGTTTTTTCATGTCTGGAAAGTTGTTATGTATAAGTTTTATCATTTTAGAAATTTTAATGCAACCAAATGAAACTAGAAAAATCAGTTCAAACTGCCGAAAATGAGCCGTTAAACCCGCCAACTAGCAGAATCATATGAGTTGTACCTGCAAAAGGAGAATCTTCAACACCACCCCAATAGAAAATTAAAGATTCCTAATATGCATCTATCATGCTGTCTGCTAACACGTAACATCTCGAAACAGATCTTTTTTCTCATCATAAAACCATCTGCAAGAAAATTGTGATTAATTATTATAATGACGGCCACATCCCCATACCCCAATTTAAAATTAAAAACACACACACACACACACACAAAAGAATTGTGATAGAAAGCAAAAGCTAAAAGGAGATTAATCATTTCTGTTTTAACTTTCATCAAATATCTAAATCTACTTAACGTTTTCAAAAATTATGAAGAAAAAAAAAAGTCAGCTTTTATGTGACATGATTTGATTATACAATTCAAATCTAATGCCTTTTTTTTTTATTTTTCTATAAATGTTTCTTAACCTGCTTCCTTAATAAAACTGAAAAAAAGAACAATTAGGGGTGAATGTAAGAGACGCACTTGCAGAGAAAAAACCGTTTTGGTTCGTTTAAGGTTTTTGTCTGCGAATGAGTTTGAATCACTCTTTCTTCAGGAAACATGCGCGGAGGAAGAACTTCACATGGTGCATGAATCAAACCAGCTGCTAATGTTATTTCATGGTTGGAATCATATACCTAAAAAAAAACATGATGTCATCATGTCATGTCAGCTTTGGAAAGAAAAATATGGCATCTTACTTTGTATTAACAAACTTGTGAAGTTAAATAACCACTTGATGGTAGGAAAGATGTAAGAGCTTATAAATTAAACATGTAATAGAAAACCTGATATTGACCCATTCATGTATCAATGGGTTGTTTTGGGTAACAGTTAAACATGCTAAATGATTTTTAACTAGAATAAAACAAAGGAAAAAGGGTCAAACAGGTTGAAAGTCAATATGAAGTGCCTTTAAATGTAAAAAAAATAATAAATAAATAAAAACTTCCTACATCACTTTACAAAATATATTAGTCCAACCAGACCTGGA
Organism: Stevia rebaudiana; assembly: GCA_009936405.2. NCBI lineage: Eukaryota > Viridiplantae > Streptophyta > Magnoliopsida > Asterales > Asteraceae > Stevia > Stevia rebaudiana. The sequence goes on from WOUH02000007.1 coordinate 6,115,012, forward strand.
CCAATTTAAGCCAAACTAAAAAAGATAAATTTTTTAATTGGATATCAGTCTTATGGTTGGTTGATTACAAGTTTTGAAAAAAAGAATAGTTAAACCTTCGTACATTTTTTATACCACAAGAATAAGAATAGACTGATTTTATAACAATGTACCCATAAATTTACCTCATTGCTTTCTGGAGTAATAGGACGACCAACACCTTCAGGCAAATTATCAGGGAAGAAACAGCGGGTCACAGTAACCCATTTCTTATTTGTCTTATTATCCTCCCACATGCTCTGCAGGGAAAATCCATTTTATAAAAAAACTTAAATTATAAAACAAAAAAAAAAGTAAAACTGTTCTAATATGCAAGTAATTGAAAGGACAAATAATAAATAAAGCAATAAGGCAACAAATTTGAATTTATAGCAACAAATAAGTAACTTACCTTTAGTTTATTAGGCGTAAGATTTTTGCCAATAGAGCTGCATAAAGCATAATCCTGAAGTTGATATGTGGTTCCACTTATGCAACAAGATTTATAATACATTTTCCCATCAATTTCATTTATTACATCTCCGACCCATTCAACATCACGCATGCTACTCAATGAAGGATAACTTTCACTTGTTTTGACAATATTACCCCCCTCAACTACTTCCCCATTCTTCCCATTTTCACCTTTCGGGTTGCTTTCACATTTTATTCCATTTTGAGTCGACTGATTTAAACAAGCATCTGTGTCTTGATGGTTTCCAAAAGTATTCAAATTACTTTGACCTTTTTCTGAAGAAAACTTTTCAGTTCCACATTCATGGGTCCCGCTAATTTGCATATCTGTTAATGTTTGTGAACCAGAGTCACCGTTTGCTGACATCAGACGCTGATTAAAATTTTCATCGGATGATTGCACTTTCTTCTCTGAAGATGGTTGAACTCCTGCTGAGCTGGCAGGTTTTTTTGGTGTATTTATGTTTTTCATAACACGACCATATTTAAGAGGTAAAGATTTCCCGTTACTAATTGTCAAACACTTTGCACAATGCCACTCGCGACACTCGTCTCCAAAAATTGATTTTAAATTACATTGCAGACATTTCAAGTGATACCCTTTTTCACAAGCATCACAAACTAGTAAAGTATCCACCTCATTAATAATATTTTTACATGTTTGACAAGTCAACGCCTTGTTCATGTAGTCTCTTGAAGGTGGATTCCATGTGTGCTGATCTGGCGTATTTGGCTGTAATATTTTCTGAACAATTTTAGCGATTTCGTTGTGGGCGTTAACAGCAGGAGGTTGAACAAAGTTCATGTGGTGTTGCGTATGATGATTAATGTTTGTCAAATTAGCAGGCCCGTTGGTTAATACAGCTTTATTAAAAGAAGCAGATTGAGATTGTAGCAATGTTGGAGTATGTGATGTTTTGTGATCTCTAACAGAATTTGCTGCAAATTATGAGAAAAGTTATAATCAATTAATTAAGAAATAAACCAAAGTAATACATTTAAAGTCGCAGTAAATCAGATAAACACTTTCAAAATGCAAATACAAACACTCTCTCAGACATAAATCATTTGATAAGATCAGGAAAACATGTCAACAAAACCACCAAAAACAGTGCCAAAAATAATAATAATAAAAATGATAAATAATAAGTAACATTAGAACCTCTTCCAAGATGACTGCTAGTCAACGCATTGGACCCCACAGGTCTTACTTCACTTGTGGGCAGTTGATATGGTAGATTTCTTGAATTGGAAGTCGGGGAAGCATGAACAACAGATGAATGATTCTGGAAGCTTCTAGAAGAAATGGGTGCATGTGGTGTTGCAGAGGGTTCAGTAACCCTAGTTGTATAAGTATCAGAATGTAATGGAAACACTTCAGATTTTTCCATCTGGTTGAAAATGGAAATAAGAGAAAGATGCATCAGTTAGAAGCACATTATAGTAATCATACATCACTATAGATTAACAGAAATCAATATTTAAATTCTGTATAAGTAGTCATTTTGCGATTAACCTCATTTCAGTGAACCTTAATTAGTGGTCAACATGTATATGATAATACGAAATAAAATAAAAAAATACAAAGAAAAAAAAATATATTGGGATTATGTTTGAGCTGATGCCAATAGTAAATCTAAATTAGTGAGCTACAAGAATTCAATGACAGAACTTTCTAATCCAATTAGCTAAAATGCCCTAAACACACAAGTGAAAGAGATTCAAGAAACTACCAAAATTCAGTAATTAGGCAATATTCAAAATCATAACTGATTAATAACTAATTACTTAGCAAACCATAACCATCACCTTTTCCTTTGTAAGCTGCAATTTCTGAGCAATTGACACCTTCATTGGAAGAATCCCTAATTTTGTTTCCCTCGGTCTGTTAAGCCCTAAATCCTCAATAATCGTCCCAAAAGCATCCGTCGGGAAAACATCTTTAGGAGCAAATTCTTCACAAATCTCACCCAACTTCCCCCTCGCTTCCACCATCATCTCCACCTCCACCGCCGTAGGTTTCCGACCACCTCTCATCGTCCCCATCGCTGCTAAAACAAGCACAATCTCCGCCACCTGCTTCAAATGAACCTGGCCACCTGTTTTGGCCTTCTTGTTAGCCAAATTGGTTCCAACGACATCCTCAAACGGTCTCTTCTCTCCTAAAATCGTTTCATCCATCGATCACCGACCAGAAGCAACGAAACTCGTGTTCGCACCGTTGATTGATGGAATTGAGTGGTAAAAGCGGGGTTGATTGACGGAAACCTGCGGAATTGAACGAAATTAGATGCCATGAGATGTTGAAAATTGGTAACCCTAGAGAATGATAAAATTGGGGAAGAAAGAGGGTTTATGGTTTGAAATTGAAAACCTTTTTAGCGGGAACTGAAGATGTGTTCGTGGGTATATGAATGTTGAAGATGGAACCACAGAGCTAAAGCTTGTTGTCCAACTGTAGCCTCATTTCGCAAGTCGCAATTGAACCTTTCGCAGCTTGGTTGGTTAAGTTTAAAAAGAAGAAAAATCGTAATTGGAATTGTAAAAATATGAAAGAAGAAATTGCATGAATGGTCCTTGTGTATAAAGTTATGAAAATCATCTCTAAGTTTTAAATGTTTGCACAAAATCTCTTTAGTTTTGGAACCTTAAGTCTCTGAAATGGATAAACATAATAACGATTAACGACTTTTTTAGATGTTTCAAAATTTTCAATTTTTACTTTTTTGATAAATTATATTTGTGTATTGGAATGTCTATGGGGCTTCAAGGCCATGGATCCGCACAACCCACACTGGAAATCTCTTATATGGTAATTCGTCTGCAATCAAGTTAGGCTTTTCTTTGACATTGAAGCTATTCATAAGCCATGAATCGGGAAATAAGCCTTCGGATAAGATTGGGACCTCCGAGATAAAAGATGCCTTTGGGTGAAGTTATGGACCTTAAGTTCATAAGAAGATGAGGGCGGATTTGACCTTCAAACTATAAAGCAACATGTATGTGAGAATTATACCTTGATGACAACAAATTATGGAAAAAATATTTGAGAGAAGAATTGTACCTTAATCTTTTAAAGAAGTCTCCTACCCATATTAGGACCTTTGGTTCTAAAAGGTGTCTAACAAGACTTGGACATTGTGTCCCGAGAGAAAAAACTTTGACGAATTGACGCAAGCAACACACACTAGCCTAAGTGCCTTGAAATGCTTACTCGATAGCATATAATCTACCGCATGGAGGTAGAAGACTAATGTATAGTACATTAATAACCTGCACATCATTACTCATCGGACGACAAAGAATGGTGTGAACCTAGTGTAACACCCCGATTTTCGACACCCGGTTTGCGACCGGTCTGTGAACGGGTCGGTGTTACTTTAACTGCCGGTGATGCAGGATCGAGCCCATTGACTAATAGTTAAACTTTGAATACACGACTTACAGTGT
>WOUH02000007.1:6124898-6146734 GCA_009936405.2 Stevia rebaudiana
CCTTGAATAACGACTTTCTCAACAGCCTTCTTCCCACAATAGTTATGCAACTGAAGAAGATCCCTAACAGAGAACGCAAAGATGGCAGGGATACAGCACCAAGAACTGATTTTCTGCCACACCACCGTTGCGAACCAGCAGGCGGTGAAAAGATGACATGCCGACTCTTCAATCTCATTGAAAAAAGAGCACATACTGTCTTCAATGAGAGAATCGTTCAAGACTATCATGATTTCTTGCTTTGAATAACATCAAGTGGTGGGGAAGGGATGTGTGGTTCCCACTAAAAACCAAAAATTGATTATTTATAACTATAAGTAAGAATCACATACATAGTTAATTAGCTAATGATCTGAGTGCTGGTAAAAACTGTATCATCATTAATAAATAAATTATCAATAGTCGGGAGTAACTGACTCATTAGCGATAACTAATTGATCAATAATAACTGAATGATAAACAATAACTTTTTTTTAACGGCATCAATTGTCATGTTTGGGATGTCAAAGATGAATTCTCTTACCTTTTATAATAACTAGCATATGAGCAAGAATTCTGCAATCATTAGTACTAATGTTCATGTTGACGAACAACTATTAGTGGCAGCTAAGTTACTACTAACGGTTAGCACAAGTGCTTCGTTAACTTAAAGAGAAGATATTTTTGGTGAGAGCGGGTTAGACAAAAGTGATGTAAAGAGGTGGTCCTTCACCATTAGATATGCTATTAACAATACAAAGTTTTGATAACCCTCAACTGTACAAACTTTAATACCCCTCAACTGTTTTAATTGACAAACTATCATCCTATTACATAAAACATTGTTTTTTTTAACAAACACCGAGATGGTTCACTAGTTCTAGAACGTAATATTTGGTATATCCTCGAGTGCAATTTTTTCATTACAATTACATACGTAGTAGTTCTTGATTATTCTGAATTGTTCGAATGAGATTTCGTAGATTCACTCAAAAGTAATTCTGTCATAATGTAATTACACAATCTAACATAATTATCTCATATTACGTGTATTCTATCATGCATAGTATATATAGGTTTATATATAACTGAATTTACCAACCTTTAACAAGAAGTTAGGTCCAAAAACTTGTCAATTCTAACCTAGAACATGTCGGTACGAAAAATCCGCCAATATTATTTTTATCTTATAATCAAGAAGCAGACAATTTGAACTTGATTATTGAAAAGAATACCCACCATCCTCAAACTCCATCCACATAAACGCAGTCATTCCGACATTCTTGAAAACCCTTTACACACACCCCATACTTCCACCATTTTCATCTTCCTCCTCGAGCTCTGATTCTTCGAACATTTCAATTCATCAAAAACACCAACATTCTACTGTAGTTTCTTGGACTCTGGTACGAATTAAAGTCTACACTTTTATCTTTTATGCTTTATCCTTTTCACTGTTCAATCTAACTTTAACAAATTCTTGGATTTATCTGGCCTTTTTCATCATTTTTATATATTATGATTGCATGAGATCTGTGTCGACTACTGTTGTAGATTCCCCCTGTTTTTGCTCTCTTGGATTTTGTAGTTTTGTTCTTCGAGGTAAAGTAGGTTTCTTTATTGGTGAAAGCTTCTTAAATTCTTCTTGAATCGAGTTTTGTGCTGGTATTTATGTTTATTTTATGAAATTAGGGTTTATGTATTCAATATTCGGTTTATTGGGTACTGGAGTTTGACAATTTTTTGTGAATTTCTATATATTTGCATGTTTTAAATGATCAGGATTAGGGTTTTGTTTGCTACTCTGTTTCCCCTTTCAATCCAGGTTAGGTTTACATGCTGTTCTTGAAGTTTTTATGGTTGAATTGTGTTCAGTCAATGGTGGTTTCAAGTTTCATGATTAAATCAATGCATACTTCGTTGACTTGTCGAATCTTAATTGTTTTTCATAGTTTTCTGTGGTTAAACCTGCTAAAAATTTGGGGGTTTTAGTCGAATTTGCTTTATTTTTCATTAAGTATGATCAAATGATAATCAGATAATCTGAAATAGCCAACACTCTAAGCTAATTATTGTAATTAAAGCTCTAATAATCAGATAATCATAATCGATTCTCATGTAAACTTGTCATTTTCTGTGATTTCGTGACAAAAAACAGTTCGTCCGTAAAATCAGAGCTTGTAAAGATAACACTTTCTTGATTGAAACCTTTTTTGCAGGTTTGAATCCATGGAATCTCCTCTATCTGTAGTGTCACCATTGAAGATTTACTCTGAATCCGAAAAGCATAATCTTGATCATTTCACAAGAAATCCGAGTGTTGAATCGAAAAAACCCGATCCATCTATTGGTGTTCTAGAAGTCCACATTCATCAAGCGAGAAACATTCAAAACATCTGCATATATCACAAACAAGATGTTTATGCCAAAATTTCCCTCACTAGCAACCCCGAGAAATCGGTCACAACACAAACGATAAACGGAGGAGGACAAAATCCCGTTTTTAATGAAACATTACGTATCGATGTACCCACGATCGATTCATCGCTTAAATGTGAGATATATATGATGAGTCGGGTTAGAAATTATCTTGAAGATCAACTTCTTGGTTTTGCTTTGATCCCGCTTTCGGATGTTATCATCAAGAACGGGGAACGCGAGAAGGAATTCACATTATCTTCAGACGATATCTTCCACTCGCCTTCGGGTTTTGTTCAGCTATCTTTATCATACAACGGGGTGTCACCGGATGTGATGGTGGTTCCACCGACATTGCCGCCAGCTAAGACCGCGGTTCCGGATCAATCTGAGCTAGATAAGGTCGAGTTCCCAGATCCCAAAATCGTAAACGAAAATGAGATTATGGTGTCGGAGTATTTCGGGTTAAGCTCTGAGAGTTTAGTCTCGTCTGATACTGACGATCAGACGAGCTCGGAAAACGGTGGACCGTTTGTTTCCGAGAATCAAAAACTTGATTCACCACCGACAAGCGTGTCGACTAACGGATCTCAATATGATCCAGTACCGATTGCAAGCATTGATATTGTTCATGATGAGAAGCATGCAACTCAAGAATCAGAATTGGATTCACATGTGAAAGACCAACCGGTTGAACCAACTGGTGGTTCAACGAACCCATCTCCAGCGTCGGTTAACTTTGAACTGGATCCGAAAGTGGTGCAACAAGATTTTGTGGACCTTTACATGAAGAGTATGCAACAGTTTACCGAGTCGTTGGCTAAGATGAAGCTGCCATTGGAGATGGAAAACGAGCAAACGAGTTCCGGGAACTCGAGTTCGGGTCAGAACGCTCAAACACCTGATGGGGCCCGCCCACGGGTGTTTTACGGGAGTCGCGCGTTCTTTTGAAGTCGTTTAACGAGATTCATGGGTGATTTTAGAGATGTTAGATTGAAATACTGATGATTAGAGTTGTCTAAGTACGGAGCTTGGTGTTTCATAGTCTCTTTGTGTTTCGTGTTGTTTCTTAGTTTGTTTTGCGCGCTTTTGTTGTTGATCTTGTGTTGTTTCATGTGTTTGTCGCGTGTGTAGTGGTGGATTCAGGATTTTCGATTAGTGTATGCATTTTAAAACTATCATAGACAACATAATCCTGTTTAATTTACTAACTTTCTATATATAATTTTTACTTTAAAAAGTTATATAACCCTTTTAAATATATATTATTGATGATAAATTGATACAAACCAATAGAAAAGTAATAACATGGAGGTGTGACATGAGATCATGGTCTTTTATCCTTTTTTTCTTTTTATGGTTAGATTAAAATGATCCAGTGAATTATGATCTCAATGATCATGTGATAAAGTTGACATTGACAATAATGCAATAAGTCCTATTGATGGGCCTACTTAAAGAAACCACTAATCTCAAATCTGATTTTTGCTTTGATTTATGAGAACGCTAAAGATTATACCAACGGCCATAACGGGTAGATAAGTTAAATGAGAGTTGGTTTAAAATAAATATATATTTTGAAGAAAAGATATTACATAAAATGATATCATATTATTATACATAAATTTTTCTTCACCTATCTTGTACCAATAATCGTCATCACGAGCCACCTCTGCTATTATTCTTCGTGTGATACATAGATGTCTAGTGTTTTTTTAAAGTTTTGGATTTGGTCTGTAGCTTTCATAAAGTGTATAATAGTCTAAAAGTTTGAGAGTTGGTTACGATTTTAGTCTCCACTTAGAGTTAGGTACACTAATGTTCTCTATGGTTTGTCAAATTTCGGATTTGGTTCTCAACTCGCGTGCGAGGCACGCACGTTGGGTGATTAACTGAGAAAAAAGCCGGGGACTAAAATCATTATCGAGTGCCAAACTTTTGAACTATTGTTTGCACTTTGTAAACCAAAGTTGATACGAAATCCAGTTTTGCAAACCACATTGAACATCTGTATTTTTTAACTTAATTTATTTTATATAAAAAACCTTTAAATGACCTATGTTTTTTAATTTAAAACTTCGTCTTTCAGGTAAAATCAATTTGGCTTTGGTTTTGATCTTGACTTATTTTGTTTTCACATAAAATCAATTTGGTTTTATTTTGATTACAATAATAATAACAAGAACAAATAATCACAAGAAAAATAATGCGTCAATATACAAATTGGATTACGTGTATAGGAAAAAAAGACTGAAAAGTATGATCGGTAACCTGGATATTATTAGGTAGCATGTCTAGAGTTTAAAAATTCGTTTCTATGTGATTATTTTAATACTGTTGTTTAAACATAATATTTGGTATTTACAGTTTTACACTATGAATTTTTATAATATGATATTATGATGTTTACTGTTTTAATAACTACGGTCTCGTATTTATATTACATAAACTTACAAAATTATATATTTTCTTAATCCATGTTCAAGAAATATTCTATATTCTATATTATGCATTAAAAAATTATACAATATTACATGTTCAGAAAGGATGTAAGTCTATTTAAATTAGTATGACACATAATCGTTGGTTGTGCCTTGTGTGTACACTTTATTTTCTTTTCTTTTTAGATTTTCATTTAAATTGCAGTTTAGAGGAGGGGAGAATTGTACTCGCGAGTGGTTTTTGTAACGGGTAGGATGGTAACTAGATGTGGGTAATGTATGTATCCTTCATATTAAGTACTATTAGGTACAATATGATTAATCGTGGTGACAAAATTCTATTTTATAGTTGATTGAGTAGTAGGTTATACCATTATAGGATAATGGTTATGCTTCCTCCACCCTTACCAAACTACTAAAATAACCACATCGATTGAGAGTATTTTATCAAAAGCATGTGTTACATGCTTATAAATGTTTTATATCCACGTTACCTTCTCTCAAATGAATGCCCATTTCATGACTAACCAAACCAAATCGGCAAAACCCAATTCAACACTCAACAACCATTTCAATGTCTTTTCTTGTTCATTATTTAATTATTCTTCCACTCATATTGATAGATAGATAATAGCGAGTAGAAAAAACATTACTAATCAAATCAATCATTTTCGAAGTATGAATAATAATTAACTTTGATATAAATGGTCGTCATAGACTAAGTCAATATTGTTGAACCCAAAGTTCTTTTAAAATTATTCGTCTACCGTTAAAAGCTTAAGGTCTCTAGAATTGACATTGACATTTCTTAATTTATAAAAAAAGGTATTATGGTCATTCGGTTTAACATGTCAAGTTGTTGAGATATATGTATTAATCATTTTGTTTTACATTTTAAATGACTATGTAAGTTGGATAACAATATTTTAAACTTCAATTGATCATTTAGTTTTAATAATGAATAACATTAATGACTTAAAATGTTATCAGTTTATCAAAGATCAATATATGTCAGATACATATCTTAAGGACTTGATATATTATCTTTAAAACACTCAAATGGATAACAGAAGATAATGACATCAAAATTTAAGAAATTGATCAACAAATATAGTAAGATCAATACATGTCATATGAAGTCATGCCCAAGTGTATCTTTTGACTCTTGCAATACCTATCTGTAATTCTCCACACATTCTGAATTATTGAACGCAAGAGCAACACAAAAAACTTAAAGATTTGATGTCACGCCCACCATTTGACACCATTTGAACAGTGTCATTCTATATTCTTCATTTTGTACCGGTGGTCTATCATCATCACATGCGGGTAGGCACGCCACAAATTACATGATTTGAGGTCGATAAATAATACACGCTCAGCTACGTTACTAGTTTCCTCTACGCGATAGGTAAATATATAGTTGTGTTTTTCAAGTCCAGAGAAAAATACATGCATAGGAGTTTCATCGATTTGGCCAGACTTTTTAATCTTGCTCGTGCATTATAATAAGGCCTGATATGTTTGCGTGGTTCTTTTGTTTCGGTGCCCCCAATATGTTTATAGGCTCCACGTTTTGTTATGTCAACTCCCGAACCAAACTAAACTCGTCTTCATGCAGTCACATAACATATGGATGCCCCTACAAATGATAATCAAGATCATGATTATGCTTACCATTATTGACATGTAATATCCAACCACCCATGGTTAATTTGTATTAACCATGAAGTTCAAACAAACAAAAAAAAAATTTCGTGCCAGTTTTCCGTTATGTCGATTCCCACTTGTATACATAGCACGATCACAATTGAAAGCAACCTTTACAATTTCACCAGAGGCTTTGGACGCCTTAGGGTCGTTTGGTGACAAGAACATATCCATGATCACGAGCCTTACTATAAGCCTAATCCACAAACTCTTCACGAGAAGCGAGATGCGAAAACCTAAAACAAAACCGTAGTAAAACTTTTATAACTGTGATAACAATTAACAATGACAATATATTTAACTTGTTCGTTTCAAATAACCTAGACACATCATCATTGTCACCGCCATCACCGTTATTAGCGCCATTACCACCACCACCACCACCATGTCCATCGTCGTTACCATCTCCATAATCATCATAGCAACTATACCCATCACCGACATCATCGATGGCGTGACCGTAGTAACCCTGCATGCTGCCACTAGGATAACCATTATTGTCGTAATAGTCACCACCTTCATAACCGGAAGAAAAAATATCGTTCTAAAATGACATCTTAACATAAATCTGTTTATTAAAGGTAACTGAACGATGAAATGATATAAGTATATAACTAATGTCGGATTATATAGTGAATTTAACAGAATCTTACACCGTATCAAATAATACACACACATATCAAGAATAATAGTTCGTGTCGATAACATGTACAATGTGAAAATACACGAATACCAAAGTGATAATACATGATGTCAAATAATTCATTAAGAAAAAACTCGACACGAGACCTATAGGAAGATACAACCAATGATGTAAAAAAGATATCTCTTGTATAGGCGCTAACGGGTCGCAAAAGCCTAACCCGTATAGATGCTCACAACCATATACTAATACGTCACGTGTTATTTGACCAGTTGCAACTTTTGTCATTTAACAAGAAGGATGCGGGCCACACAACTTGATACGTCCCGTGTCAAAGACGTCCGATTAAAGGGTGTGGGTGTCCGTGTCACACCCCCTCTAGACTCTAGATTTGTTCTTATGACAACAGTTTAAGTAAAATAAAATTTGCTTAAACAATCGAGACAAGCTAGTTTCCGCAAGTCAACACTCTAACCTCTCAAAATAACGGAACTAACCCTGTTACTTGCTACCCCCTTTTCTCTCTCTCACCGTAACCTGAAACTGGATCACAATTTTCTCCATGGATGACAAACACTCTCCTCACTCTCACTCCACCACCACCTCCAATGTCGCCACCTCCGGTGACCGGAGTCAAGCTGGAGATTCCATCGGAGTCGGATCCACCGCCGCCTCCGCCGGCGGTGCTAAATACAAGCTCATGTCCCCAGCTAAACTGCCTATCTCGAGGTCCGCCGGAATTACCATTCCTCCCGGCCTCAGCCCTACCTCGTTTCTCGAATCTCCTGTCCTCTTGACTAACATTAAGGTACGATTTGTAATTTGTTTACTTTCACCGATAAATTTGATTTCGCTGAACGTTTATCGATTTGGAAATTGATTCGGAGTCTGTTGAATCGATTCGTCGTTTTAGTTTTCGGTAGATGAATTAATTTAGAAATTGTAAAAGGAAAATGGAAAAACCTCTTCCAATTTTGGTAGGTGTTGGCGTTTTCCTATGAAAGCTACATCGGCAATCAATCAGAAGGTAATTGGTTACGTCAGAGTAACTTTAGTGGAGAGTATTGGTTGATTTCATTGATGTATGACATTATTGAAATTAGCTTCATGATCTGACAAATATGTTCTTTGTAATTTGTAAAGTGCGTGTTATTTGATACTTAGATTCGAAAGTTGCTTCATATTCATTGACGGTGTGTTTTCTTTTCTGATTAAATGAATCATTTAAGTGCTCATTAGGAGAATATATTACAATTTATATGCTTATGTGCGCATTTGGGACCGTTGTAATCTGATGCTTACAATCATGGCATTTCCCATCAGTTTCTTCTTTATGCAACTATGGTTCCCCATTAGTTATTAATCTGGATTGGCAGTGTTTCTAGATACATTCTTAAATCGTTTGTCGTATTCGTTAAGCTTTCAGTGATGTTTATTAATCTGGATTTTAAGTGTTTCTAGATACATTCTCAACTTTTTTGTCGTATTCGTTAAGCTTTCAGTGTTGTTTCTTTGCAAAGCTGAATATTCCTCTTTTTATTGGTGGCCTTTGCTACTTTTCATCATTGTGCCCTGGTTGTTTATGGTAAATTCTCAGAATCATGGAATCAAAACTATTCTAAGTTGTGCATTCTATAATTTAAAGATTAAGACAGTACAAATAATGTTTTCTGCTTGAGCGAATTGTATTAATTAAACAAATAATTATGTAGCGTACCGACAACGAGTCTATAAAATTCCATTTTTTAATCTGTAGGCTGAACCATCTCCAACCACGGGTTCTTTCTTTAAGTCTTCACTGATGCAAGGTTCCAGTGGCACTGCTGCATTCTCTTTAGATGCAAATTGTTCTGCTAGAAAGATCTTGGATGATAGTACCCCTGGATTCTTTGAGTTTAGACCCCACACACAGACTGCATCAATTCAACCGTTTTCTTCTGCAGGATTTCAGGTATGAACCTAATCAGCTGTTAAACTGATTAATTCTATATCCTGTTGAAATATAGAAAACTTCTGGATGCCAATTTTTATGTTGTTGTGAAGTTGATCTTTCTTTATGAACCTAGGTGAAGACCTGTGAACTTTGTGTACGAGTTCTAACATACATATAAGAATCATAGCTGTCAAATGTTAACCTTTATTGTTAACAAATCCCAAGTTTTGAATAAACTAAATGATATTATTGTAGAAAATATGTCTAGAAAGTAGAATACCCGTTTGTGGAGCATGATGCGCTTAGTATTTAGTATTTACTTCATCCAACCTGTTGTCTTCATTAATTATGTGTTTACTTTTATAATTTAAACACCCTTTTAACTTAAAAAATTTAAATAATAAAATAAAAAGGGTCTCATCATGGAAATATGAAGAAACAGATACAAAGAAAGTGTCATGAACAAAAGATTTATCATACGGGTTATTGGAATTAAAAAATCATATTCCATCATTTCATATCCATTAGATTGATAAAATGCTATTTCCATCACATTGTCCTTCTTTCTTGTGCATTTCTTAGTGTGTAAAACCTTAAATTTACCATTACCAAAACGGTTAATAATTCTGGTTGTATGAAAGGTTTCTGCAGGTTCCAACTTACAACTAGCTGAACCAATCAGGCAATACCATAACCATAACCATAACCAAAATAAAAATCAAAGCGAGCCACAATCATACGCGTCTCCATTTATTACCAACTGGGAAATGGCATCACCAAAAGAAAAAAGTACAACTTACATGTCTCATGAGGAGACAAACGGGTTGGCGAGGTCTAAAGATCTTGGGCCCGCTATCCAAGTTGACAGGTCATCAGATGACGGGTATAATTGGCGAAAGTACGGGCAGAAAGTTGTGAAAGGAAGTGAACATCCAAGAAGTTATTACAAGTGTACACATCCTAATTGTGAAGTTAAAAAGATTTTTGAACGTTCTTATACGACTGGTCAAATAACAGAAATTGTGTATAAAGGTACACATGATCATCCTAAACCGCAACCTAGTCGCCGACTTAGTGCTGGTGCTGTTATGTGTATACAAGACGAGAATCCTGATAAACTGCAATACGCAAATTATCAAGCAGGTAAATTGGAGCATTTTGACCCATTTACTTACAAATGGGCCAATTTGAGTTTTTTCTTACAATATTAAACGGGTAGAAAAGATCAAATAAAAATAGTAGCTTAAAGGGGATTGGCTCAAATGGGTTGAAACTCACCATTTATAGTATTTCATAATAAGTTTTATTCAAAGCTTATTTTTTAGTTCTAATTTCTAATGATGTGTTTTTGTAATCATGATTAATGCGTAATTATTTGAATTTGTTTCTAAAAAATGGACGCAAAAGTGTTTGCGGGTTAACCTTATCGGCCCAACCTGTTTTGACCCGTTCCAAAAATGATCATTTTACTCCAAACCTGCTTTGACCATGACACAACCCTCAATGATTATAGATTTGTATTTTCTGGAATTAATTACTTTTAATCTTTATTTGCTTCATCTTTTTTTTTATTATTGTTGAAGGTCTGTCTGCAAATAATGGTCAGAATCCTAACCTAGAGGCGAGTGGAACCCCTCTACAATCTCCAAGACAAGCAAATCAAGACAGTACAGATGAGATTGATGATGAAGATGACCAATATTCAAAAAAGAGGTAATAAAATGGATAAAAGTTTATATTTTAATATGTTTAGTAGCTCTAAAATGCTAATATTTAGTAATTGCAAATTATTAGGCGAATAGATATCGGTACCCTTGATGTAACTCCAGTGGTCAAGCCTATCCGTGAGCCACGTGTAGTAGTCCAAACTACTAGTGAGGTTGACATACTGGATGATGGATACCGTTGGCGTAAATATGGCCAAAAAGTTGTGCGGGGCAATCCTAATCCTAGGTATGTAATCATTTCATAATAAGAAAAAAATAACTACTTTATAAAAAATTGGATTTTTATATATTAGGGAGGTGGGGAAAGGTTCATTGGGGAACCATGAAAAAAAGGGAACTGGGGAGGGGAACACTTGTGAGCCGTTGATTATTTTTGTACTGGATTTTTTCTGTATTGGATTTTTTTCCATACTGCTCTTTTTGTACCGGATTTTTTTTTGTACTGGATTTTTTTTTGTACCAGAATTTTTATTGTATTGGATTATTTTTTTTGTACTGGATTTTCTTTTTGTACTAGATTTTTTTTTGTACTAGATTTTTTTTGGTACTAAAGATCAACGATTCACAAATGTTCCCCAATTCCCTTTTTTTTATGGTTCCCCAATGAACCTTCTCCATCCTTTATAATTGATCAAAAATACTCATTCGTTTTTTTATGATCGCCAAACTTATTTATTTCTAACCACCAAAAATATCGAAAGGGTAGAAACATAATTTTGCAATTTCTAAGAAAGAAATACAAAAACTGTAGCTGCTTTTAGGGCTGGCAAACTAGGTCTAAACGTGTTAAACGAGTCAGACATGATACGATACGATTAGCATAGGTACTAAACAGTAAACACGAACACGACCTGTTTAACTAAGCGTGCCAATTACTCAAAACACAAACACGAACCTGATAGTAATCAGGTTACATAAATATGACATGTTTAACATAACACAATTATATGTAACGTGTTTAGTAATACGACACTACACGATACAACCTGGCATGTTTAACACGGTTAATAAACAACAAATAAAATAAAAGTCACAAAATTGTAATCCATGATATTTTTAAACAACAATTCACAACATGTACAAAAGGCCATAAAATTATTTAAATCTAAATATATTTAATTATTTTAGAAAATTTAACATATAATCAGGTTTAATCATGTCATAAACAGGCGAGGAGGTTGTAACCTGTTTAGACACGATTTTAATCGTGTCAAAACATTTCTACATGTCTATGACATGAATCTTAACTCAAATCCAAACATGTTTAATCCCATGTTGCATAAATATATCCGTGTTAGAAATTGTCAGTCTTAACTGCTTGGTAGACTACATAAAACGTGCTCCAACTCCCAAAACTAAAAAAATTATAATATATAACTTTTAAAACATAATGCAGGAGTTATTACAAGTGCACAAGTGTTGGATGCACAGTAAGAAAACATGTAGAAAGAGCATCTCATGATCCTAAAGCAGTCATAACCGCGTACGAGGGAAAACACAATCACGAAGTACCCGCTGTAAAACACAATAACCATGATCATACAGGGTCCGGAAATCAACGGTCCAGATTAGATGAAAACGATGCTATCTGTCTAGATCTTGTAGTTGGTAACCGACTCATGGAACAACAACAAGAAGCACCAGATCCCGCCACACTTCACAGTCAGGTACACGTTTCAAATTCAAATTTCAGAAAAGTTATCCACTGGAATGATGCATACGGGCCGACAGAGAATGATGTTGAGGGATGTAACAATGACAATACTACCCTTAACCATTCTTCTAACCCGTACACCCAAAATCTTGGAAGAATAGTCTCGGGACCGTAGAGTATTTATGAAGAAATGAAATAAACGGGTCGGAAATGTGGGTTGATATTAGATGCTGATTATGGATACCGCGTTGTCACAATCGGGGTATAAGAGTGTAAGTATTTGGAAAACAGTTTGTGATAAAAGAAGTGAGATGTTGTAACGGGTCGGACCGGAGTGTAACGGGTATACTTGATTAAATGCGGGTCATTTTAGGGTTTTAGGACGGGAACTGTAACATCATGGAGTGAATCAGTGATCGAATAAAGTATGTATGGATGTATATGAATGTTGGGATATTGTGCTTGTTTTGCAAATGTAATCGATTTTCTACTTTGTAAGATTAGAATGATACATTCTTGGTTTTAATATTGTTCGGTTAAATTGTTGACAACCTTAACACGACCGTATATTTATTTGTGTTAAAAACTTTAAATATATTCCCGGCTTATTATTGTGTAACTTGAACATGACCTACTAAACACGTCTATATTTTGAAAATAAGATATGGAGGTGTTAAACAAATTGTAATAAATGAGTGTATCAGGTCAACTTGAACACATCATGATTAAATAAAGAAGTTGAATATGTCATTGAGGACATGATTTGTTTACTAAATGAATTAGACATTACAAGCTGACTCTTTTCTTGGGTCATTTATGAAATATAACATCACAAGTATATGATTGTAGTGAAAAGTGACACCTATGCAGCTACCATTGATAACTCATGTGACGGACAACATGACATGAAAATAAAGCATTTATACAACATATGACAACATTTGGATATCATATCATATTGACACAATATAATAAACTTGAACTTGTGATCTATGGTAAGATTTAACTAGAAAAGAATCTTTTCCAAGATTGCCATGGTAGAAATCCACCTACAAAACACACATAAAATTACATTACAACTACCAATGACACATAAAATTGCATTTATCTTTTCACTTGTTTGGGATTAATTAGTGTTTAAACAAGAAAAATACCACAATTGGGGCACCGAATATACTCTTTCTCTATCAAAACGAGCCCCGAACCACCACACTCGATGCATTTCTTCTGAGCCACCTGCCATTGATGAAACCATAACTTCGTAACTAAGGTTGTTTGAATAACTTGAAACTGACATGAAACTCACTCAAAACATCACTGTTAATCATAACAACGCTTTAAAACAGTCAGAATTATTAGGAAAATGAACGGCTTACAATTCGCTTGCTAAATTCAATCCCCGCAACCACAAAAGGAGTAACTCCAGCTGCAATTTCATAATCAAACACCAGATATCCAAAACCGTTAATTTTTAAGAGTATCGGTTACTGAATGAGTAGATTATGAGATACCAACCAATTGAACCGACGATAATTTGCCAGGTGAACTCAGGCGCCCCCGGATCGAAAGTAACGGCGGAAACTTCATCGACGGCAGAGATTCGATTCCTTCTGCTGCTGAACCGTCGGAGATTGCTTCGTGAAATGCGGTTGTAACCAATCCGAGGAGGAAGATTTGGTACGATCGATATTGCATCCATGATGTTCTCCTACGGATGTCACGACGTAAAGTTGGGGCAAAAAAATCGTTTTTTCGACTGATCGGAGCCACCAAATTTAAATATCAAACGACGCTCTGAAACGACCACGTCGACACCCGCTAATTTGCGTTATATCGCCGGAGCAATTAGAAATCCGATCCACTTATGTTCGATTCTTTTGTCTTGGACTCGGCCCACATAAATGCACCAATCGGGCTCGCTTCAGCCCGTTTAGAGAATAACTTTGATTGTTGCATTTTGAGTTTTTTTTTTGTATACTTTAGTACATAAGTTTGTTCTCTCTTTTTTATAGATATACACACTTACTACTACAAAATCAAGTTAAATTAATATCTGTGAGAGCATGAACATGCTCCAAGATCAGCATCAACTAACACGTGCCACAATGACTTCACCATTCCAATCCATAATCCAAAATTTCCAAATGAGTTAAATAACAACAGTCAAAGCTCTAAAAACTAGACTCTCTGGATTTAACCGGTTGTGGACAGACATTAGGATTGGTACCATGGATAGAGCTGACAAATAAAATAAAACCATGAAATAATCCATGGTAGAAGCCAGCCTAATATCTCCAAGGTTTAAGCTAAACTTTTTTAAAAGTAACTGGTCTTTAGACTCCTCAATAAACTTGTTAGCCAACTTTAAATTTGAATATATATCAAAGCAAAGAAATTGAATACACAAGTATTCTGTAAAATTTGACTAATTCTGGCCTGGAGTGAAATTTTGATTACTATTAGTTATAATCACCAATGGAAGGAGACTACAAAAGTTATAGTTCTTAACAAATATAGTGTGTGTATTTAAATTTGACTCGATTCATGATTTTATACAGTCAATTAAGTGTGTTTTCAACTTGGCTCCTATGAAGGTGATCACTCTCTTCTAGTCTTCCACCAGCCACCAGCGAGAGTGCCACTAACACCAACATTTGATTGTCAGCACTAGTCATAATCCCACAACATACCAGTACCACACTTAATCTATAATCATGTTCACCAGTGTAAAAGATATAGAAATAATCACAAACATCAATCATGGTATCAAACACACATGTCACACCAACAGCAGCAGCCAGCGCCAAAACGATATGTTATTTGCAACCTGTTGTCCGACTTACAATTGGTAGAATGCTTCTGGGTTTCCGTTTCATAGAAACCATGACTCTGTTTGTAGTCAGATTGTAGCAAACAGCTGTAGTTTTTTAACAATTAATAAAAGTTTTATCATCCCACATCGGTGGGTGAGTGAATAAGAAAGAGGTGGGTTGTGGTATAAAAGGAGGCTGATGGGTTTGGGTTAGTCACTTACCTGGACGGGGTCAATGGTTGATCAAGAAGGACCATGGCCTAGGTTGGTGACATCCATTGCACTTTGGATGGGCGCCCGCTTAAGGTCGGCCCAAGTGGTCGAGCCTACGTCATAATTTGTGGTCGTGGGGGCCTGCGTTCGCGCGGCCCCCTCCAATTCAAAGTTTAACTGTTCAAAAAAAGCTTTGCTGCAGGCTTGGCAATGTTACACACATTTAAGTTAGAAACTAATTTATGTGAAAGGCAACGTGTAGTAAGTTTATTATGTACATTCATGTGGCGTTTTAAGTCATCATTTTAGAAGAGTATTTTGTTTTTTCTTACAATTTTCCTACCGTCACATTATGATAGATGGGTCATGCCCAAAATCATTATCTTAACTGCAAGGAGGTGTCGTCAAAGACATGGTTAGTGGTGTAAATGTAATATTAATTCTTTAACATAAACATGAATATACATGAACAACGATTACATAGTCAAACCAAAATTCTGGTAAATTTATAACTTGAATATTATAAATTAGGCTTTTATTTTAGTTAAAGAAAAACACACTATTAGCAATGTCAAATTAATAAAAAGTAAATATTATAAAAATTAATACCATCTTGAATGAATGTAAGCTAATTTAGCAGTTGTAGAGTATATTTGATCATCCTCCTAAAACAAGCTACAATTCCTGAACCACTTCAAGTGACGCATTCTTGACCTTCTTCCTCACCGAGCTTGTCAATGCTGCGGCATCTACCCCGTCTCCAATCACTACCATCTGGTTCTTGTTTTCCCCTTGTAACTCCACTGAGTTCACACCTAAACACAAATTCAAGCTGTGTCACACATCACATTTTCAAAAGAGAACTAATATAAAAAACATGATTAATAGTTTATCACACCCACAAATACACATTTTGCCAAGATATATGTTGAGTTGGTTAGTTAACACCAACTTAAACTTTTATGAATCGTTTTTGTCACCTTCTTATCTTGCCTCTTTATTTACTTGTTGATTTATGTATCTTTATCATTTGCTTACAATTTGAAGTTATAAAAAGAGGTTTAATAAGTCATTAGCAAGTTTTAGTTAAGAAAAATTATTCACGCTCTCTAGTTTTCTATACGTGTGTCTGACATCGATCTCGCACCTTAAGGGTTCACCAAATAGGCATTGACTTTTGGGCATCGGAAGTACAAACATCAACAACAATAAATATATGAGAACACGACACGTCAGATCGCCTGCTAACTTCATCAATCTTGTGTTGATTGTTGAAGCATCGGCTACAATGCGAAGGCTCAGCTGCCGCCTTGCAACTAAAATCTTAGCCAACGAATCGTAGTAGCCGGTGCTTCAACAACCTGTATTCACTTCGACATCTAAAATTTTGATTATCTTCCTTGTATCATTTGATTCATGACTAATTACACCTTCTTCTTGGTACTTATATAACAAACAAACATATGGAGATCGAATAAGAGAAAATATACAATAGAACAAAAAGATCTTGTGTTACCTAAAGCTTTCGCAGCTGCCATCATGGCTTTCGTTCGGCATTTTCCACACTTGGGCTGCATATTTATCACAATCTTTTGCTGCATTCATTATGTATAATAATCAACAACAATATTACCCAAATATGAAATATTTGAATACTTACTTCATAATATGTTCTTTTGTCTGGTTCGACGGGTTTTAATAAATTTTGTACCGAACCAATTTCGTGAAACAACAAATCGGACTGGCTATCTTATTTTTCTAAAATTAAATCGTGAGTTTGTATAAAAAATGTGAAAATGTGAAAAATTGGTTATGAATATTTCAAAAGTAATATGTGGGCCAGATTTTTAAACCCCAAATACCAAACTGTATATGTATAACCGACCGACTTGCTTCAGTTTGGCAGTTTGGTCGGTTTTTGCAGTTTAGGAACACCCTAAACTGCATATTGGCTCATGTTACAACAAACGTAATGTTTTTGCAATATAAGAAAAGAATACTATGAACATGTGGATATATGCAAATTAAATACCATCATTTTGAAGAATAGCTCTATTGGAGAAGCAGAAAAGAAGTAGAATATGAACAATAATAGTACACACTTATGTATGTGTATATATATACAACCTTTGACGCCTTTGCTTAAGTTTCCGGATATCTAGTCAACTGTAAGTTATTAACTTATTATATACAACATATATATAGCATGGAGAATATTATGCTTGCTTGCATTGTCAATACTCAATAATATTTATTTATATATAGATAATAGACGTGTGTATACCTGAAAAATCTTTTTGGAAACCTTTGCTTCAGATTTGTCTGGGTTTCGAGTTGGTTCTTCATCCGTTAGGCTGTTTTTTTTTTTTTGGACTAGAGGTACGTAAGCCAGAAGTTATATATGTTTTATATCAATTAAACGCATGAAATATAAAATTTAACTAAATTAAGAGGAATGTTAACGTGTCAAGCGAGTTTGACTTTCTTGTAGGGTGGGATCGGTAACATAACGTTACCGGTATCAAAAATACTAGTACCCAATTTTTAAAAAAGTTGGTACAGATAGCGTACTCATTCTATTGTTACGGTATCAGTTAATCATTACAAAATGATCATCTCTAGAGTCTAGATGATATTGGTTTGGCCCCGCACCGAATTTATGATGAAATGGGTACCATTTATTACAATCCAATTTCATAACCAATTAATATAACCAAACATATTTTGTATTTCAAAGGAGTCATATAACTCTCTATTCAAATTTCATTTTCAATTTTCTTTCCAACAAATTACACGAACCAAAAGCCTTCCAAGTCTTTTGGGTTCTCTTGTTTTGAACCCGATTAACTGTCTTAATATATTACTATATCTTGACTTCAATAAATTCTTTTGTTAAAAAGTATATTTTAGATTCAATTCTAGCTTAAACATGTTATGTATCAAGTTACTAACTTAACTTGTTTGATGTGTATTTTTAATAGATTTGGGTGAAAGGTGTGTTATGACATAAAGTTGCAGGGGCTTCTTTGAACTTTCTGGATTGATGGTGCAAGAGTGTCAAGTGCAAGAAGTAGAAGGGTTGTTTATGTAACTCCACTTCTCTGTTCCAGATTATATAAACACATCAGATTCACTTTTAGAGATGATCTCGTTTGTTTTCTCACATTCACCTAGACGATTCATGTGTGGTCTCTCTTGATGGTCATCTCCATTGATCTTTGACGATGACCATTAGCATCTTGCTTCTCAACGATTCGTATATCATAAAGTCTTCCGCTGTTATGTTGGTAGAGTCTGTGTTGATCAGATTAGCTTAGAAAGTCGCATATTGTTCTTAGATTCTTCTGTACAAAACATAGATTTCTGATTGTTAGATTGTATTCTTAAGTGTTTCATCAATCGATCCATGGTTTTTTAAGATGCTCTTTATTTTCGGATGGCCAGAATCTAGAACAAACGAACAATACGAACATAAACTCTTAAACTAATAAACCGGGACATAATTTACAATAACCGTAACCATCTATTTAATTATAATAACCTTGACAAACAAGAAAAATTTAATCTAAAGTAAATCTATCAATCTTGCCCTAATTTAAAACAATTTAATTAACTAAAAAGATACAAATTAACCCCTAGTCCTAACACTTTTTATACACCCCACCTCAGGTTACCAATTTTAAACTCAAAAAACCATATAAAAAGATACCAAAATAAAAAAGAAATGTAACAAAGAGATAGAGTAGCAATGGTCCATAGACGCTTATCGAGCCCCAACTTTCTATCTCTTTATCTATCACAATTCCTAATACTCTTTTGTGGGGCCAATCTTCTTTTGAACGTTTCTTAATTTCTTAACAATATCATATCATATCGATCGTCTTTTTCTCAACTGCCACATATCTGCATGGTGGGTTGTACGTTAAACAACAATTGTGTTACTATTTTTATAAAGTACAAGTATATATTGCACATGCACACATGTGGCCATGTGGTTGGGCTACCTAACTAGTTGAAATCTTGTATAAACAATCCCTTTAAATTAAAGTTTAATCTATTTCAACTTTTTTTTCCATATTTGATGGGTTTGAAGTTAAATGTGCAAGTGCATGAGTTCTACAGTGAAAGCTGCAGGTTGATTGTAACTTCAAAGCAATCATCATCGGATTCATCGGGCAATAATAGTGTTAGTAAAGTAATATAATAATGCTATTTATTTAGAAAGTAAGCTAGCAATATGCAAAATTATAATCAACATACCCTATTAGTAAATCATTATACAATTATTGTTCAAGCCTACATGACGACTCAAGAGTAAATTAACCGTTAAGGCAAACAATTTAGGCCTCAGTAAATTTTGAGCCCTGTCTTTCTGATTTCGAAAAATTTCAGAACAAATACAAATTTATTTAGAAAGTAAGACAAAACTTACAAGTTTAAAAAAAAAAAAAAGGTTTTAACTTTTAAATTTCTTGAGCCGATGCTTAAATTTATTTATTTTTTAATTATTATTATTATTATTATTTTTAACAGTCAATCTATCATACTCATACTCTTAAATTACACTCAAATGCTTTTTTTGTCAGGGATTAAACACATGGCCTCCCATTCTAAAAGTCAAGACTCTACCAAGTGGGCTAGCCTCACAACGGCATTGGTGCTTAAATAAACCACATTCGGTTAAGTTAAATGCCATACTTACATAACTACAAAGGAGATAGTTATAAGACAAGATTTTTTTAGAAGAATGTGAAGTAATCTGAGCCTTTAATTAACAAATTAATAGTTAAAATAAGATGGTCCCCAAGTTTTACAAAACAATAGATGCCTTTTTGAACCAAAGGACAAAACGGGAATAACAAACAATTTTGACTTTTTGATATTAAATCAACTACTACTCGTATTTTCTATATTAAATAACTTTTATATGCTTTCATATTAAAAAAAATACACCATTAAATAGAATTTTATTATCTTTAATTTGGGTATGATATTGATATTGTTTCTTTCGATTTTTTTACGTGGTCTGTAATTTTTGAGCTTAATCCGTCATTTTTACCCAGTTGATATGAGATTATGTAAACCTGAAATAGTTTTTTTATAACTGCAGTCTGTATTTTAAACCCATTAGTGCGTATTTTTTAAGTTTTGGACCGCTTTAGTTTTACTCAATTTTTGTTTGTATATAGATATGTTTCTAGCATCAGTCCGTTATTTCAAAACTACAGTCCGCATTTTTACAATACCGGTCCGTATCTTTATAGTCACAGACTCACAATCCGTATTTTTACTCAGTTTGATCGGTGAATATATTTAAAAAATGGGTGCATGATTTTTTTGAAGTTTTTACGCTTTCTTATATAACACGTGACACATTCTTGTGAAGTTGTAATAATTACCAAGACAAACGTGTTAAGTGTTAATGATAGACTTGTATGCGTTTAATACGTCAATCGATCAAGTTTTGATCATATGGACTCGTTTAAAAACTAACACCGAGAAAATATTAACCAAATAATCCAATTTAAAACCAAGTTAAATCCTTTTTGAGATAATAGCAATAGAAAAGCATAGTAAAAGCTAATATTGATCCATTAAAAATATATAAATATCACCCAAAATTTTAAGAAAGAAAGTACTTTTATATTCTGATTAACGAAAAGAAATGTGTTGTCAAGATGAAATTCGTTTGATAGGTTGCCGCCGCCGCCCGTAGTGATGTGTGATTGTTTTCAGACACACAAACGTACATATATACATAAGATAAGAAAGGATATTGTTTTCCATGTCGTGGAAAGCAAAAATCGAAGTTTTCTGCTTGATTTTTTTATTTGATGAGGTGATATCATATCACAAGCCTTCTCAATGTATATTTTTCTGGGTAATCCTATTTTAATCATATATATAAAGTGATAGTAACATAAAAAATGTAAAGTTTTATATGTGATTTTCTAACTAATTGGTTTATATAATCATAACTTTTGGTGCTTATTTTATGTACACGTTCGATCAGTTGATTTACGTTTCAGCGTAAATGTCACACCCCGGCCGACGGCGGAATTACGCCGGGGCGCGACTCAACTGTTCAAAAGCTCATGATTTACTATTAACGTTTCATAGATTAATCAACAATATTAAATTGTCATTACAAATACAAATTTTAACAACTTGTTCACATAACATTTATCCTAATACTCCATATTAGATTTAACTAGGCATTCGTCCTACGTGATAATTCCCAAGCTTGTAAGTCTTAACCTGCACCTGAAACATTGTGAAAATCAAGTGTCAACTACACACAGTAGT